>CAIGRB010090599.1:1041-26369 GCA_903798255.1 Fraxinus quadrangulata | reverse complement strand
GTACAAACATGAGCATACATCAAACTCACTATAGCTGAAGAATGAGGAATCTTCTGGATTTCTTTAATTTTCAAGTCATTTTTGGGACATTGACTTAAACTAAACTTGTCTCCTTTAGCCACATGGGTGTCACCTAGTTTACAATCTTACATGTCATATCTTTTAAGTACTTTTTCGATGTAGCTCTTTTGTGATAATCCAAGAATACCTCGAGAACGATTTCGGTATATCTGGATTCCTACTATAAAAGAGGCGTTACCAAGATCTTTCATCTCAAAATTTCTTGCTAAAAATCTCTTGGTTTCGTACAATAAGCCTATATCGTTGTTGGCAAGCAATATGTTATCGACATATAAAACTAGAAAAATATACTTACTTCTACTGAACTTGTGGTAAATACAATCATCTACCAAATTCATCTCAAAATCATACGAGATGAGCACTTGATGAAACTTGTAATACCATTGACGATAGACCCATTTGAACCATGGATGGATTTCTTTGGTTTACAAATCATTTGCTTTGCATAATTCGACGTAAAGTTTTCTTGTTGCACCATATAGATTATTTCNGTCTTAAATATCCATTTGCAACCAATGGATTTCGCACATTTAGGTAATGGAATGAGGTCCCACACGTCGTTGTCGTTCATGGACTTTATATCTTCATTCATGGCATCGAGCCACTTTTGAGAGTTAGAACTTTCCATGGCTTGATAGAAGTTGATCGGATCATCTTTCACCATTCCAATGTCAACTTCATGTTCTTGGAGAAATACGATGTAATCATCCGAAACCGTACTTTTACTCTTTCTAGTGGATTTTCTTAATGATATTGATTTTTGAGGTTGTAGAGTTTGTTCTTCTGGAACAAGTTGTTGACTTTTAGAGGGAGATACAATGACACTGTCTTGATTCGGAGTTGCTTCTTGAACAATGTCAGGGATAAAAACCTAATCCTGGTCATTGTCAATAACAATTGGAGGTATTTCAACGCATTCCTCCTCAAAGACAAAATCTGTAACCATTTCTCCCCCCGCAAACTCAACATCCTCAAAGAATCATGCATTTCCTGTCTCAAAAATTGTCTTAGTTGTGGGATCATAAAACTTGTAACCCCTAGACCTTTCAAAATATCCAATAAAATAACAACTGATAGTCCTTACGTCTAGTTTCTTTTCATTTAGCCTATAGGGCCTTGTCTCAGTTGGACATCCCCAAATGTGTAAGTGCTTCAAACTAGGCATTTTACCAATTCAAAGCTAATGAGGGGTTTTATCAGTAGCTTTAGTTGGAACTCCATTGAGTATATACGCCGTGGTCTTAATGATTCACCTCAGAGTGATTCTGACAAGGTAGAATGAGTAATCATGCTTCTCACCATGTCCTTAAGTGCTCTATTTCATCTTTCAGCACACCATTCATAGTGGGCGAACCCGACATAGTGTATTGTAAGACGATACTACATTCCTCTAGGAATTTAGCAAATGGTCCTGGACGTTATCCACATGAACCGTTATATCTGCCATAGTATTCACCACCACAGTTAGATTTGACGCTTTTAATCTTTTTGCCGAGTTGGTTTTCAACTTCAGCTTTATAGTTTTTGAACACATTTAGTGACTGTGATTTTTCATGAATGAGATATATATAGTCGTATCTGAAAAAGTCATCCATGAACGTTATAAAATATTGTTAACCATTCCAAGAAGCAGTAGGGAATGGTCCACAAATGTTCGTATGTATAAGTTCTAAGACGTTCAAATTCCTGTTGGCTTGAAATTTTCTTTTATTGATTTGTTTTCCCTTTATACAATTAACACATATATCATAATCTATAAAGTTAAGGGGATCGAGAATTTTGTTAGACACGAGTATCTCAATTCTCCTCTTGGATATGTGACATACTCTCTTGTGCCATAACGATGCCGAATTCTCGCTGGTTAATTTTCGCTTTACACCTCGAGTACTTACATGCAATGATTCATTAAAAAAAGTAATCGTATCAATTAAATAAAGATTATTGTAACCTGATAAAGAATCGGAACCAATTAATTTTGAATCATGAAACAAACTAGATTTTTCATTTCCAAATGAATAAGAATAATCGGATTTGTCCAAAGCAGAACTAGAAATCAAATTTCGTTGAAAAGTCGGTACAATAAATGTTTCATTAAGATTCAAATAAAATCCAGTCTTTAACGATAATCTAAATTTTCCTATTGCTTCTACTTCCATCGTCTTGCCGTCACCAACATAGATGTATCTTTCACCATCACTTGATTTTCGACAACTTAAGCAACCTTGCATAGATACACTGGTGTGAGTTGTTGCACCAGAATCTATCCACCATGTATATCTAGCTACTGAAGTTAAATTAACCTCAGAAGAAACTAAATGAAGAAGAATACATTTCTTTGCACGTCACGTGTGATAGCTGGTACAATTCTTCTTCTTATGACCTGCAGCTCTATAGAAGAAACAACCACCCTCAGTTTTTTCCTTAGGCTGTTTATTTTGTGATGTTGTACCTGATTGTTTGATTTTCCGCAAGTGAACGGGATCATGAACAAATAATAAAGTGATGAATAGAGTGTCGAACCCACGAAAACTAAGTATTCAATTGAGTTCAAATTAATAGTAACCTTAATCAAATAACAAATAGATTTTGAGTTTTCTATAATAATCCCTAAATTATGAACTAAACTAATGAAAGCAAGTAAATGTATTTTTCAAATATGTGAGATGCATTGCTAAGATGTCGAATCTCCCTTATTATTGTATTTTTAGCGTAATAATTAAAGTGACAAATTGAAGTCATTCATGTTGGTCAATGTTCCTAATTTAATTGAAAGTATCTCTCGATGGCGATCAAATATATTCCTCTCATGTGACCCTTTTATCTTTCGATGAAAGAAGTAAACATGATAAATGTATTAAAAAGTACTAGAACACCTATTGAAACCATATAAAATATAGATGTATATCTTTATCCTCTATCGAACCTTATAATATTTATTATATNCCATATAAAGCATAGAAGTATATCTCTATCATCTATCGAACCTTTTAATGTTTATTATATTGTGCTTAAACCCTATTGTCTCTCTCGATAACAATAAAATTCACTAACAATTCAATTGGAGATCAGACAATTGAAAATAACGATAAAACAATACTAAATATCCACAAATCAAATCAAATCAAATTAAAATCGAAAAAATCAATTAAAAACTAAAAATATCATAATAATGGTTCATCTCATCCTAACAATGTATAAAATTAGCCTAACATTCGAAAATACGAGAAAACATATTTAAGTGAAAAGATATAACCTGATTTTTTAATAAATTGAGAAGATGAAGATGAATTTTGAAATCGTGAATATCTTCAATGGTTTCTTGATGAACCTTCACTTACGCCTTCTCTTCTTTGCCCAAAAATCAAGTTTGAATCTTCACTTGATTGAATTCTTGCAAATCTCCTTCAATCCTCCTCATTTGATGATAATAATTGATGAATATTGGATTATAATATGTACATGAGAGGTCCCAATATGTATTCTATTGTTATCTATTTGTAGGAGTCGAAAATTGGTTGAAAATCACGTTCAAATTGGTTTTCAAAAGAGTTCTAATCAAATAAGGAAATTTGTCTTCGCATGCGAATTTTTTTTATCTCTGCATAATAGTCAGCATTTTGCATATAACTTTCTTTCCCGATATCCGATTGAGAAGATTCAAAATGCATTCGAAATCTAGCTCAAAGGGCTACAACCTATCTAGAAAAAGAATTTTTTCAATTCGGACGTTTACTATGCCAAATATGGGTTTCAATATTCGGCTAAAAATCTGGAATATAACTTGTACGATTGAAAATTGATTTTGATCGTATTCCATTCCTTTTTGAATTCTAATTTCATCCAATTATCTCCTAGAAATCTTCAAAGTATCTTCTTGTGTCCGAATCAACTATTGAATAATTACAATTTGATCCTCAAACTTTGGATTTTGCCAACTTTTCACCAATTTTCGCTTATTTCTTTTGATTCCTTATTCAACCATTGAGCTTTACCTATATAACATAAAATAAAATAATTTAGGATATATTTTGTTCAAAGAACTATCAAATATAGTTATTTTAGACTCTGAATAAGTATTTAAAATATACTTATCAAATACCCCCAACGTTAAACATATGTTTGTCCTCAAACAAAATTATAACCTAAATAAAAACAAACACATAAGCAGTAAAAATATTTGGTTAAACAATCTAACTTTTTATCTTAGTATTTGAACTTATAATGCTAAATCTATAAATTGTTTCAACGTCACAATTACAGACCAATATCCACTCTTCCAATGCAAAACTGACGTGTGTATGTGAATAATTAAGTAGACAATCATGAATTTACAAGTTGCTTCAGTTCCCAACCCTTTGTGGTCAAAGATATCATTTCACCTCTCGTATGATTCACACACCCATTTAAGTAAACCCACTTCCAACTTAAGACTTTTGGCCAATTTTATCCCTATAGTCTAAGATAATCAACATATAAATTTTCTCACATGGAATCCACATTCACATTTGTATCTTCCTACAACAGTGAGATCACCCCCAAACTGTACTGAATTTGGTCTAAGGATAAATAATTTAATATAATTTGGATAAAGCATATATGTTCATTTTAGGTCAACCTATCAAGTATATGAAGTCACTTATTGTATCGCACTGTCAAACTTAATTCTAGTGCGCATATAATATCAAATATTGCAAGGTTAAGTCTCAATCAACCTAGTATGCAATCTATCAACAGCTCATAAATCANTCAACCTATCAAGTATATGAAGTCACTTAATGTACGCAATGTCAAACTTAATTCTAGTGCGCATATAATATCAAGTTTTGTAAGGTTAAGCTTCAATAAGTCTATCATGTATCATATCCACAATTCTTGAATCAATACCAAATTTCAAATTAAATCATCACTGTCAGCTACATTGTTTAACCCACACAAGCACACAACCAAATAAAAGAAAATATTTTTTTTTTATTTCAAGCAATGATAAAAACAAACACAAAAAAAGTAAAAACTCAAAGTTTTTCACACCCCAAACTTAAAACTTACATTTCTTCAATGTCTTAAAGCAACAATAAGCACGTAAAGGGGTATCGAAGAAAAGGATGAACGTACTCCCCGAATTCTATGTAGAATGGTTGAGGCTCAACTTGTGAAGGCTAGACTATTATGCTTCCCATTTGTCCTATGTTGGTTTGACTGTTCTGCGACGTCATGTTCCTACATAAAGCGGTCAAATTAACCAGTAAAAATCAAACAACCTAAAACATGTGTTATTTAGCCTAAACAATCAAAATAACCAACAAAAACATTTTTTAAGTGTAAACGTGTTCGGATGGTGATAACCAAAAATTTTAATGAGCACATTTTCAACCACTCCTCACGAGTATTTGATTGATTTGTCCGCCAATTAAAGGGAGATGGATGTATCCTTCAATTCTTCCAAACCTAATTTTCTATAGACAAAAAAGGTATTAGATTTATACTTGTTCCTGAGTCACATAAACAATTAAAATTAGAATCACTTCATATTGAACAAGAGATTTTGAGACTCCCTGGATCTTATAGTTTAGAAGGTAATTTGTTCTGCAAGATGGCGCTACACTCCTCATTTAACTTGATGGTTTCGAAATATGTGAGCTTTCTCTTTCTTGATAGGATATCATTCAGAAACTTTGCATAGTTTGGTATTTGAGTTATAGCTTCAATCGGTAGGATATTGACATGAAGCTTCCTGAAGATATCCAAAAACTTTGCAAACCGTTCTTCCACCTTCCTCTTTTGGAATCTTTGGGAAAATGGGATAGGAGGCACATAGGGTTTAATAGGAGTGATTGTCTTAATCTTCGGATCCTCTAATGCTTTTTCTTGTTCTTCGTTCTGATCGGACTTTTCCAATTTTTCCTCAATCGTATTAGGTACTTCTCTTGTATAGCAGCTGTTCTTTTCACATTTATCTCGGGTAGTTGTACCCCCATTGCGAGTAGTGATGGCCTCAATCTGCTCTTCCTCCACAACCTACACGACCATTACCTGCTATTTTGGATTTGTCTCAGTGTCGCTTGGCAGTGCTCTTGGTAGTCCCTCAGACAGTGCCTTGGCAATTTGTCCCATCTGATTTTCCATGTTCTTGATGGTATCTCCATGAACTTGCAAGGTTTTGTCCGTTCTTTGCATGTGTTGAGTAGATATCTTAGCCAATTTAGTCACAAGGTCTTTTAATGAGGACTTCTTCTCAAGTTGCTGGAAACCTGGTGGTGCAGTCTGAGCCTCCTGGTTATTTTTCCATGCGAAGTTGGGATGATTTCTCCACCCTAGATTGTATGTATTTGAGTAGGGATTATTTTGTTGTCTCTGGAAGTTTTATGTGTAGTTAAAATCTTCCATCGATTAGATAAATAGACTACCCACAATACAATCTACGCTCTCATGGTTCCCTCTAAAATGGTTGCATTTCGGTCCCACTATCTGAGTTACATTCAACTATTCCACTTTTTGGGCTAGAGTGCCAGTTGCGCTGAAATTGCTGTTAATTGATCCACCTCATGTATCCCAGCTGCTTTTTGCACACCTTTTCTCTCTGTTGGCCATAGTGCACTGGTGAATGCCAAGTCCTCCATGATTTGATAGACTTGATCCACTGTTCTCTTCAAAATTGATCCATCGCAAGCGGAGTCAAGGTTAGCCCTGCTTGTCGAATTTAGCCCAATGTAGAAATATTGTACTTGAAGTTGTAGTCCATGTTGTGGGCACTGGCGGAGCAATCTCTTGTATTTTTCCCAAACTTCATAGTAGCACTCTGATTCAAGTTGAGAGAATGTAGTGATTTCATCTCTCAATCTGGCAATCCATTTTGGTGGGAAGTATTTGTTCAGGAATTTCTGACTTAGGCTGTTCCAACTGGTGATGTTGTGAGGAGGAAATGTGTCCAACATTCCCTAGTTGAATTTCTCAAAGTGTATGGGAATAGCCTCAGCCTGATTGCTTCGCTTGAAACACTAGGATATTCGATGGTAGCACACGTGTCCAAGAATCTTGAGATATGGGCATTGGGATTTTCAGTAGGTCTCCCAAAGAACTGTAATGCATTCTGGAACATGTTGATCACGTCCGTCCTCAAGTAGAAGTTTGCTTGACCAAATGCCGGATATACAATAATAGATTGGCTTTCTACGATCGATGGAACCATTTGCTCTCCCATCAACCTAACATTTTCGTTGGCTGCAACTTCATGTAGTTGATCTACTCTCAGATTAGCCCCGATGGCTATTTGATTCTGATTTTCTTCTGTCATGTCTTCCTCTCTTTGTTTTCGGGTATGTTTCCAATTGTTGTCTTCTTCGAAGGTTGAATGTTCGTTCGATCTTCGAGTCAAATTGAGCAAGATATCTGGTTCTCGAATTTCGTATACATGTTCTCAAAAAAGTAAGTGGAAACAAAATAAATGTTTTTTAGTAAACTAAAATAAAAATAAAATAAAATTCAGATTAAAGTTCAAATTAACTAAACGTATCAAAAACAGTAGTCTTCGACAGCGGCGCCAAAAATTTGATCGTTTGATTTCTCGTAAGTGAACGAGATCGTGAACAAGTAATAAAGTGATGAAGAGAGTGGTGAAACCACAAAAAATAGTATTGAATTGAGTTCAAATTAATAGTAACCTTAATCGAATAACAAATATATTTTGAGTTTTCTATACTAATCCATAAATTATGAACTAAACTAATGAAAGCAAGTAAATGTATTTTTCAAATATATGAGATTCATTGCTAAAATGTCGAATCCCCCTTATTATTCTATTTTTAATGTAATAATTAAAGTGACAATTTGAAATCATTCATGTTGGTCAATATTCCTAATTTAATTGAAAGCCTCTCTTGATAGCGATCAAATCTATTCCCCTNTCAATGATCCTAATTTAATTGAAAGCCCCTCTCGATAACGATCAAATCTATTCCCCTCATGTGACCCTTCTATCTCTTGATGAAACAAACAAACATGATAAATGCATTAAAAAGTACTAGAACACATATTGAAATTATATAAAGTATAAATATATATATCTCTATCCTCTATCGAACCTTATAATATTTATTATATTGTGCTTAGACCCTACTGTCTCTCTCGATAACAATAAAATTCACTAATAATTCAATTGGTGATCAAGCAATTAAAAATAACGTTAAAACAATAATAAACATCCACAAATCAAATCAAATTCAAAATAATTAATTAAAACTAAAAATATCATAACAATGGTTCGTCTCATCCTAGTAATGTATAAAATTAGCCTAACATATCAAAAATACTAGAAAACATATTTAAGTGAAAAGATATAATCCGAAATTTTGATAAATTGAGAAGATGAAAATGAATCTTGAAATATGAATCTCTTCAATGGTTTCTTGATGAATCTCCACTTGCACCTTATCTTCTTTGCCCAAAAATCAGGTTTGAATCTTCACTTGATTGAATTCTTGCAAATCTCCTTCAATCCTCCTCAAGGAAAGTTGTCTTCGCGCGCATATTTTTTTGTCTCTGCACAGTAATCAGTATTTTGACTATAACTTTCTCTCCCGATATCTGATTGGAGATATTTAAAGTGAGTTAGAAAGCTATCTCAAAGGGATACAACTTCTTTAGAAATATAATGTTTCCAATTCGAACGTTGACTATGCCAAATATGAGTCTCAATATTTGGCTAAAAATCTGGAATATAATTTGTACAATTGGAAATTGATTTTGACCATCTTCCATTCCTTTTTGAGTTCTAATTTCATCCAATTGTCTCCTAGAAATCTTCAAAGTATCTACTTGTATCTGAATCAACTATTGAATAATTAAAATTTGATCCTCAAACTTTGGTTTTGCCCACTTTTCACCACTTTTCGCTTATTTCTTTTGATTCCTTATTCAACCATTGAGTTTTACCTGTATAACATAAAATACGACAATTTAGGATATATTTTATCAAAAGAGCTACCAAATATCGTTATTTTAGGCCCTGAATAAGTGTATAAAATACACTTATCAGTGGGGCCCAAGCGTCTCCTCCAAAAAAGCATAATCTTCCAAATGTTATTTCGAGTCTAGTTCTATCATTGAATTTGCCACACGAGGTCCCTTCATTGCCCAATCAAGCTCGGAAGTCATGCCGCGATATTTTTTGATAGAACTATTATTTCTCAAATCGAGCGTAGCCAGAGGAAGTCATTTGCATCCATTCTTTTGGCACCATAGGACTCCATTGATCATAAGTTTGTTGCTAAGGAACCTTCTATGCATTAGGAAGAGCCGGCTGTCGTGTTTATTGAAAAAGAGGAGGTATTTCTTTCTAAGCCATACAATATACACTTGTTGGCAAATTCTCTTGTCGTAAGCTCTCGATGATTAAGGTACGTGAAAGTAGTTTGGTTTCTGTGATGATTTTATGATTGGTTTGATTGATGCTATTCACATACTTATACACTTATCACACGAGGATGATTATTCACGACTTTTTCTAAAGCTCTCTTGGTATATTGATGGGTGTCCTATGTGCGTGATTAAGTGGACACCTAGCTTTTACCCTATAGCATGGGATCCCATTGTTCCTGCTTTGGCTTCTTTTCCATTGCTTTCTATACATTTTCGAGCTAAGAGCAGACTATTTGCCTTAGCTAAGGCTATTGGTGTACCATTACGCATTGATGAGGCTACCAAAGACTTACGCGATTAATCTCGAGTATGTGCTCCCTAATCGTATTTGAATTGTCAGAGAGAAGGTCAGAGTATTGTTTCAGATACAGAAATTTAGGGCATGTTGATGAGCACTGTTTGGTTGGGACACATCCAACTCTACCCCCCTGCTACCCCATTGTACCTTACTCCTAAGCCCACTACTGATCTGGCTAATGACAAGGGTAAGGGGAATGAGGAGCTGATCAAGCTTCTAAGCAGTGGGTACCAGTTCTAGAGGTCCAAAGAGATAGTATGCAACTAGTACACCTAGGATACAGATTTAGTTTTTCTCTTCACCTACAGCTCTATAAGCTATTGTAGCTCCCCCGGTGGCTTAGCACACATACTCAGGTTCCTCTGATGGATCCTTCAGTTACTACAGCTCCTCTAGTTATTATCTTATCTTTTCCTCAGATCAAGACTATACAGCCTTCGATACCTTATGCAGTTGCTTCTCTATTGGTTTCTCCGCATGCTGTCATACCAATTTCCACTTCATATTTTGATCCATTGTCGGATAATATGCTTCAGAGGCCACAGATACCATTTGACTTAGTGGGGTCCTTATGAGTGTTATTATATGAAATTCAATGGGTATAGCAAGTGTAGTTACTTGCAAGCACCTGAAGAGACTCATTCAACTTCATCGGGTTTCTCTTGGTTATCTTGTAGCCTTTTATTTATCAGAAGAGATTTAATCTACTCGACGTTTCTACATTTTGACACGGGATTTAGAATGAGTCAAATAAGATTTGGTGTTTCTGGAATGTAGGGACTATTATTACTTCACTTGTTGATCATCCCAGTTCTTTCACATTATGTGGGACGGTCTTTACCACATTTCGCTTACCATAGACGGGCCATGGCTACTTAGTGGAGACTTTAATGTGATTACACATGATGGTGAGCGCCCTAACCACAATATTTATGATCGAGTTACTACTGTCTTCTTTAATACGATATTGGATTGTAGGTTGGAAGATGTCGAATTTCTAGGAAATCGGTTTACATGGTCAAATGGTTAAGTTAGGAAGAGATTGGACAAAGTACTAATTAATTCGATAGTTGTATCTTTCTATTGATAGCTTACAGTAAAGAATCTGAAATGGACTTTCTTTGATCATTTGTCTTTACTTCTACATTGGTCTGCTGATGATGACTTGATCTTTTTGATTTCTCAACGTATAGACCAAGCAACATGATTTTTCAGCACTCGTCTATCATAAGTGGCCATTCCCTACTCATCTCACGGGAATGGTTGCTCTCTGGAAGAAGTTCTTCAAGCAGAAATAAGGTCTACATTGGTAGAATTATTGTGTATTCGGTGATGTATTTTAGCGGGTGAGCGAAGCTAAGGTTAGGGTTGATGAGGTAGAGATAAAGTATGATAGGGACCCTACACCAAAGCATCATGATTTTCTTCATCATGCAAGGCAGTTCTGAACCAGGCCTTATCTATTGAGGAGGCCTTTTGGAAGCAAAAATTGACTTCATGTTGGGTGCGTGAAGAGGATCACAACACTCGATCACTTCATATGATGGCTCAGGGATGCCGTATATGATCATGCATCAAGTCCTAGTCAAGAGAAGTTGTATCTACTCTTGACGATATTCAGAGCTCGATTGTCTCCTTCTACGAGGATCTCTTATCTGCTCCTTCACTACATATCGACCCCATCCCTCTAGATATTATTCCCAGA
Source organism: Fraxinus quadrangulata (assembly GCA_903798255.1). NCBI lineage: Eukaryota > Viridiplantae > Streptophyta > Magnoliopsida > Lamiales > Oleaceae > Fraxinus > Fraxinus quadrangulata. The sequence continues at coordinate 14,871 of CAIGRB010090599.1, read as the reverse complement.
CTAGTGATAGAAGCAAATAACACGACACTCAACCACCACCTTTTATTCATGAGGTACGGAAGACGGTTTTCAATATTGAAGCTAACAATGTTACAAACCCAGATAGATTATCATCTTTGTTCTTCCAACATTGTTGGGATATTATTCAGGAATATGTGTATATGGCTATCTTGAATTTCTTTGATGGTGGTCATCTATGCCGAGCGTTTGCGACTACTTTTATTGTCTTGCTTTCGAAGAGAGGGTGCTTGCGTATGGACAAATTTTAGACTGATCAACTTATGCACGATGTCCAGCAAGCTTATCACTAAGCTATTGAACACTTGTTTAAGTTAAATTCTGCCTCGCATTATATCTCCACAACATAGTGGTTTCATCCATGGTCGACTAATTGGATAACTTTCTATTGATTCAGGAGCTTCTCCACACATTGGATGATAGAGCAAACAGGGGGAATATTTTGTTGAAGCTTGACATGGCTAAAGTATATAATCGCATGGATTAGGATTTCATCTATTTTATATTGGAGACATTCAAATTTGATCAGATTTGGGTTGGCAGGATCAGACGATACATTTCAAAGTGTCATTTCTCAGTGCTCCTGAATGACCATCCATTTGGCTTCTTTCCATCATCACCGAGACTTTGATATGGTGATCCCACATTTCCATCCTCTTTCATCATTGTTGCAGACTACTTTTCTCTCCTACTCACTGAGCAGTTTCAGACATACCTTGGTATGGGTTATCGACATAGAGGTACCACTCTTATCTCTGACCTTTTACTTACTGATGATATTATTTTATTCACCAACATCCAGAAATAGTCTATCAAGAAAGTCTTAAACTGTTTGGAGCATTATGAAGGTGTTTCTGGTCGGTTGGTGAGTAGGAACAACAGTGGTCTATAACTACCTAGATAGGCAATTCGAGAAATAGTGATGTCTTACCATTTGATTCAAAAATCGAATGAACCTTAAAACAAAAGATGTAAGAGATATGAAGTGACTTAATGGCAAAAGAAGAAAGAGTCGTGCAGTTGACACAAGTTGAGCAGTCGACTAAATTGATGAAGATGATTTTCCACTCGGATATTCATCACACCACATGTTGCACCAATTTAATCAAGTAATGTGCATCCTTCATTTGGACAACCAAATTTTCAATTTCGGATATACATCATTCTCATGGTCCAGAATGGACAATAATTTTATGGAAAGTCACATGAGAACCCACACACTCATGTTTCGCGTTTTTTGGATATATACCAAAATTACAACTTTCACAGTGTGTTGGATGAAGCAACCAAGTTACAACTCTTCTCGCATACTCTTCAGGATGGAGCAAGAAATGGTTAGATTCACAATTGAAAGGAAGAATTCGAACGGCATGATCTTATTCATAAATTTGTCATAAAGTACTTTCTTTCGGTAGAAGTAACTAAGTTGAAGCATGAGATCTCAATATTCTAGCAAGCCGATTCAAAGTCTTTTTATAAATCATTCAAGAGGTTCAAGCTATAATCGGAAAGTGATCAAACCATGGTATAAGGAAAGGATTGCAAGCCCATTATACACCGGTTTAAACCCTTCATGTCATACAGCTACTGATTCAATCTCAAATGGATCTATCACATTGAAGATTCTCGATAAAGATATTGATCAATATGTGACAAGGTCGGCTAACAATGTTTTATAGCCTTCCAAAAGAGCTACATACAAAAAGCTAACGAGTATTCATGATATAGATGCCATCTACGCAGAGCACAGATGTCGTCTTTGAAAAAGAAAACGATGGATCACTTGTCTATAGAAAATTCAGCAAATTCGGTGCAAACAAAGTTCTTGGTTTGTGGAGATTCTAGGTAACACACAACAGTAGGGAACGTCAGAAGGCCTCACATGTAACAGAAAAAGTCAGCTATACACAAAATAATCAATGTCAACCAAATAATCCTTATTCAAATACGTATTATCCATGTTGGCATAAGCATCTTAACTACTCTTAAGGCAATAACCAAAATAATGCTCAGCAATGTCCACCTAGTTTTCGACGGCGGGACAATAAAGCTTCATTAGAAGACATTTTGATAAATTTATGCACAAAACTAAACAATAAATGTAGAAGACAAATTAGTTCATGGCTAAGATCGATTCAAAGTCATTCGGCGACCATCAAAGTTAGAAAATCAAATAGTCCAGCTAACTCAAGCTGTTTCTGAAAAGCCTCAAGGTGCTCTACCAAGCAACACATGGACTAATCTGAAAAAGTTAGTGCTATCCATTAGAATTATTGAGGATGATCAGATGGACACCTTGAAACCAAAGGTAGCTACTGAATTGTGCAAATACCTTCAGTTCTATTTTCCTAAAGACTTTAGAAGTGATCAAAAGATGAAAGAATTCGTGCAATTACAATGAGTGAGTTACAATTACTGAAAATCACATTCAAGAGACCAGTTGAAAATAATCAAAAAGTGTCAAATCAAAGATTTCAAAAAATAAAAAATAAAAAAATTTTCATTTTTTCATTTTCGACAACCTACCCTAAATTCACCTACTCAACGACCGAAACCACTACAAAACTTGTCCACCACCTGAACCAAACTCACATTTATTTAATTTTTGAGTCAACTTTTTTATTATATATATTAAACTTTGCTCATTGATATGCTTTACATATTGTACTTTGAATTGCTTTCAAATGGTCATCACTAAACTAGCACAAGTTGCACTTCATCCATCACCCACGAAATTACCGTTACGTGGAAAGTCTACATGGACAGACAGAATCTGACCTGGCACCTTGAAGCACTACGTGGCTGCCACGTCTGAAAGAGTTAATTATTTTATTACACATTGAATATTGTCCATCGTCACGCTTTACTCACTTTACTTTGAATTACTTTTAAATGGCTGATTGAACTTGTGCAAATTGCACTACATCCATCACTCACGAAGTTATCGTTGCCTTCTTTTCAATTCAAAATCTTCTAAGACAGAGCAGGTATCTGATTAAATTTTTCATGGGGAGTTTCATAACTGGAGCATAATGTCCCGCAGATGTCTTTATCCTGTATACTTTCTGGAAGATCATATTGATGATAGTTGTACCAGTTGGAATCATGTTAACATGATTAATTTTCTTTAAATTAAGATATTTTTAGAGATTGTTGTTGGGTACAATGAAGTCTTAAGTTTAGAGTTAGGAATTACTATTTATTTTATTTAGGGAAGTTTGATCGAGAAAAATGCATGTGACTCACGTGAAATACAACTTACACTTGGTTGAGACAAGTAAAGTGAAAGGAGCCAAGACCCACAGATATTAGAATCAAGACAAAAGGAACCAAAAATTGACAGTAATTAAGTCTGCGAAAATAAAAGAACACAACAGATTTTTCGGCCGAAGCCCCAGAGGTTTGGTGTAAACCTAATCCCCTGTTGAGCATCCACAAAAGGATAACGCTCGATTGTACTATACAGCCTTAAAACTGGCAACGAAGGTTACAGAAGTTCAGTACAAGCCAAGAATACAGAATAGAGACTTATCTCTTCAAAAGGATTCAACGGATCTTGGTTGAATCACACAAGAGTCACCAAATCCACATACAACCGTCAGAACCCACAACAATCAAATTTCCATACAAGGAAATCACATATTCTATGCTTAACACTCAAGATTCAAGTATCAGAACTTGAAGGAGATGAACAATCGAAGGATTTCTCAAACCCTATAATAGAACTCTCTCGAACCATTCTCCAGAAGCCAGAGAGAATGAAAAACCAATAATAATGAATAATGAACAGTCACTACAAATAATATCCCATTTCAGATTTCATCCAACGGCCAGCAACTGAGCACGTGTCAGCAGATCCAGTTTTGTCAACATAAGTAAAAACGTGTTTTAACAAAACACACTTTCTTCATTAATAAGGTAGCACAAATGACCATGGATCGAATCCCCAACAATCTCCACCTTGCTACCTTAGTTTTCCAGGCGTATTAGTGCAACCAGGAGCTCAGCCAGTTTTGTTTCATTTACTCTTAGTACCTGCAAAACATTAGACAGTGTCAATAGATAATAACTTCAAACAGTTTTAAAACTTGTTTAAAGGTATTATTTTAGTTCTCATATCTGAAGGATTAAACTGTGTAGCCACCTTACCAATTTTCATAATTCCTTTTGAGATTATATCTCTTATAAAATGGTATCTAATGTCTATATGTTTTGTCCTATCATGAAACATAGGATTTTTACTCAAGTGTATAGCACTTTGATTATCAGAGTACAAAATTGCATTTTCATCAACAAAACCAAGTTCCTTTAAAAGTCCACTTAACCAGATACCTTCTTTAAAAGCATCTGAAGCAGCAATATATTCTGCTTCAGTTGAAGATAAGGCAACAATTTTCTGTAACTGTGATTTCCAACTGATTACAGTTCCACACAAGGTAAAGAAGTAAGATGATGTGGACTTTCTATTGTCCCTATCTCCAGCAAAATCAGAATCAGTAAAACCTTTCAGCTTTACCCCTTCTTTGTTCATTTTAAACATAAGGCCAAGATTGGAAGTACCTTTTAGGTATTTTAAAAGCCATTTTAAAGCCTGCCAATGTTCTTCCCCAGGATTACTCATAAACCTACTGAGTATGCTAATACTAAATGCAAGATCAGGTCTAGTGCACACCATTAAGTACATGACTGAGCCAATTACATTAGCATAAGGAATTTTAGACATTTTATCAAATTCTTCATCAGTTTTGGGACAGAAATCAGAGGACAGCTTAAAATGATTTGCAAGAGGCAAAGTTACAGGTTTGCAGTCAAACATGTTAAACTTCTTTAAAATCTTATTCACATAATCATGCTGATTTAAAAATAGCAGATTTTTATCTTTATTTCTAAAGATCTGAATGCCAAGGATCTTTTTGGCTGCACCAAGGTCTTTCATTTCAAACTCAGATTTCAACTTTTGTTTTATGAAATCAATTTCAGACTTATCATGACTAGCAATTAACATATCATCAACATAAAGAACAAGGTATAGAGAGTTCTCACCTCCACTTCCTTTGCAATAGAGGCATGTGTCATAATTGCTTCTTTGGAAGCCAAGTTTCAGAACAAAAGAATCAAATCTTTTGTACCACTGCCTTGGGGCTTGTTTTAAACCGTACAAAGATTTCTTTAAAAGACACACAACATTTTCAGAATTACCTTTTTCAAAACCAAAAGGTTGTTTCATATAAATCTTTTCTTCTAAGTCACCATAGAGGAAGGCAGTTTTCACATCTAATTGATCAAGTTCCCAATTAAATTGAGCAACTAAAGCAAGTAAGCATCTAATAGTGGTGTATTTGACAACAGGAGAAAAGATTTCATTGTAGTCTACCCCCTCCTTTTGAGTAAAGCCTTTTGCTACAAGTCTAGCTTTGTATCTAACATTTTTATCTCCCCCTTCACCATCTTTAATTTTGTAAATCCATTTACAATCTATTAATTTCTGCCCTTGGGGTCTTTTAACTAAGATCCAAGTATTATTCTTAAGGAGTGAACACATTTCATCTTCCATGGCTGCTATCCAACTCTTAGCATTTTTACTATTTATAGCATCATTATAGGAGCAAGGCTCATTTTCAAATTGTTCTTGAACAGTGAACAGAGAAACAAATTCATCAGAGTCAAATCTAGTAGAAGGCCTAATGTTCCTTCTTTCTCTATCTCTAGTAAGCTGATAATCATTAACAGGTAATACAGAATTGCCAGATTCAGTTTCAGGTTCAGTTAAAATTTCAGTTTCATCAGAGACAGATTCAATTAAAGTAGGAGCAGATATTACCTTCTCAGCAGACAGAGGCTCCACCTCAATTTGAGCATCTTTATCAGTTACATTTGTTTCTTTTCCTTCTAAGCATGGCATGATAGATTCATTGAAAACAACATCTCTTCTAACAATTACTTTAAAACCCCTTTCACCCTTAATCCACAGTCTATACCCTTTTACATTTTCACCATAACCCAAGAAAACACATTTAAGGGATCTGGGTTCTAGTTTTCCAATATTTTGATGAGCATATGCAGCACAGCCAAAAATTTTTAAATGTGAATAATCAACAGGGTTTTTAGACCACACAGATTCAGGGACTTCAAAATTCAAAGCACTTGTTGGACTTCTATTAATCAAGTATGCAGCAGTTTTTACAGCTTCCCCCCAGAAGAGTTTTGGAAGTCCAGAGCCTAAAAGCATGCACCTAACCTTATTTAATAAAGTCCTATTCATTCTTTCTGCTATACCATTTTGTTGAGGGGTATAAGTAACTGTTCTATGTCTTAAAATACCACACTCCTTACAAAAATTATTGAATTCATAGTTGCAAAATTCCAAACCATTGTCAGTTCTTAATACTTTTATCTTATGATCAGTTTGATTCTCAACTTGAGTTTTCCAGTCTTTGAAAACAGAAAAGGTTTCATCTTTAGATTTTAGCAAAAAAGTCCAAATTTTCCTTGAAAAGTCATCAATGATCAGAAGATAGTATTTATAACCAGACAGAGTACATACAGATGCAGGACCCCACAAATCAGCATGTAAGTATTCAAGTATTTGTTTGGATTTATGAATTCCAGGTAAGAATTGGAGTTTTACTTGTTTACCAATAATACATTGCTCACAGGAATCAATTTCACCAAAAGTTTGATTTCCAAATACTCCTTTATTTTGTAGAGCCTTTAAACTCTTTTTACCAATATGGCCAAGTCTTTCATGCCACAGTTTTGCAAAAGAGAAATTTTCAGTCAAGGTAACAGCAGTTAAGCCAAGTAAAGGTTTTGCCTTTAAGAAATATAGGGCATGTCTCTTGGGGGTACTAATGATCAAGTCATTTCCCCTAAGAATTTTTATGTGTCCTTGACCCAACTTAATGTCGAACTCCATGTCATCTAACATACCTAGAGACACCAGATTCCTTTCTAGTTCAGGTACATATCTAGTTCCTTTCAGAATAAGAATGTTGCCATTTTCAAGTAGCAATTTTACAGTTCCTATTCCACACACTTTGCAGGTCATATTATTACCCATTATAACTTGCCCACCAGTTGTTTTTTCAAAATCAAGAAAACAATACTTATTAGGGCACATATGAAAGGAACAACCTGAGTCAAGGATCCATTCATCATTTAATTTTTTCTCAACATTAACAAGGACAACACCATCCTCAGTTCCTTCTGTGTTATAAGCAAGGGCAGCATTCCCATCTTCAGGTTTCCTTTCCTTAAATTCATTTTTCTTTTTGTAACAATCTTTGACAAAGTGTCCAAGTTTTCCACAATGAAAACATTTTTTACCCTTTGCTTTGTTCTTGACTTTATTCTTATCACCCCACCTAGTTTTATTTTCATTAAAACTTTTGAAGTGATTACTAGGTTTACTATGACCCTTCCCTCTTATCATAAGAGTATCTCCATTATCTTTAGATTCAGACTTTATTTCTAAAGCTTTAACCCTTAGAGCATTTACAATAATGTCAGTGGTAAGTTCAGCCCTTCCATATTCTAAGGCAACCTTAATGTCTCTATATCTGTCACTAATGGAGTTCAACAGGACCACAGCCAGCTGATCTTTTGAGAGTTTCTCATCACAGTTGGCAAGATCTTGGGTCAATTTTGTAAACCTATTCAGATTGTCATCTAAGTCAACAGAAGGATCCATTTTAAAAGAGAAAAATTGTTTTAACAAATAGCATTTATTTGGAATGGTCTTGGTTACATACTGATTTTCAAGTTTGGTCCAAAGTTCAGCAGCAGATTTGGTTTCACCAATGGTTCTTATCACATTGTCAGATAAGTACAAGAAAATAGTACTCCAGGCAATCTCATCTAGTTCAGTTTTCTTAGCAATAGGCATATCATCAGGGAAGGTACCATTTAAAGCCCTCACACATTTCATTTGCATTAAGATAGCTTTCATCTTTTGACTCCACATATTAAAATCAATTTTCCCATCAAATTGTGCAACTTCAAATTTGGCAGAAGCCATAATAGATAGGTACACAAGATACGAGAGTATTAGTCAAAAATATAAAGCAGAACCAAAAACAGAGTAATAGTCAATCAGAGTCACAAATACAATGAACAATTTACAATATTTCACTGTTTATATCACGTAGTGTTCATACAGATCAAATACAGGTAAGGAGACACAATAACAGAGATCACATTAACTATGTTTCAGTGATTTCTCCTGCAAGATTCTCCAGATACACACTCGTACTGGATTTATCTCAGATTCCCAAGACCTCACAGGGGTCTTTGGACAAAGATTAGTCTCCAGGGGGTATCGTGTATGGTAAATCAGGGGTAAAATCAAGAAACTCCTAATTTATAACGTAAATATAACAAAGGTTAAGAGAGATCTCACTTAGCGAGTATTTTACAACTCAGTGTCCAACAGTACTGCTTGAAAACAGTTTCAAAAATTCAGATCTGCAGTAGATAGTCAACTTTCTTCGAAGATCCAGGTATCTTGTTCTTAATCCAGGCTCTAATACCACTGAAAGGAGCCAAGACCCACAGATATTAGAATCAAGACAAAAGGAACCAAAAATTGACAGTAATTAAATCTGCGAAAATAAAAGAACACAACAGATTTTTCGACCGAAGCCCCAGAGGTTCGGTGTAAACCTAATCCCCTGTTGTGCATCCACAAAAGGATAACGCTCGATTGCACTATACAGCCTTAAAACTGGCAACGAAGGTTACAGAAGTTCAGTACAAGCCAAGAATACAGAATAGAAACTTATCTCTTCAAAAGGATTCAACGGATCTTGGTTGAATCACACAAGAGTCACCAAATCCACATACAACCGTCAGAACCCACAACAATCAGATTTCCACACAAGGAAATCACATATTCTATGCTTAACACTCAAGATTCAAGTATCAGAACTTGAAGGAGATGAACAATCGAAGGATTTCTCAAACCCTAGAATAGAACTCTCTCGACCCATTCTCCAGAAGCCAGAGAGAATGAAAAACCAATAATAATGAACAGTCACCACAAATAATATCCTTTTTTAGATTTCATCCAACGACCAGCAACTGAGCACGTGTCAGCAGATCCAGTTTTGTCAACATAAGTAAAAACGTGTTTTAACAAAACATACTTTCTTCATTAATAAGGTAGCACAAATGACCAGGGATCGAATCCCCAACATAAAGATTGGACGTGATTTGATCGATGAAGTTGCACTCATGAGAGAACAACTACAACAACTGCATCTTCTCATTATACATTTGATTAGTTGACAGTCTTCACTTATTGTGTCCTATAATCACATTCAAATAGCTGTACGAATTAAATACTAAAGTTAATTGAAAATCGTATTTGAATTTAAAAAGTTAAAAAATCTTGTTTGAGCATTAGAGCATGGTTGACTTAACTAAATGAGGAAATTGTGAAATTTAGAGCAGTTTAGGTCATTTCGCATTATTATGTATTTTCTTGACTATTGAAAACAATAAAACTTAAATTGTATAAATTCAGAATATTCAGTTACATACAATGAAATTCATTGTTTTCTTTAACATCAAAAGATGACAATCCCTTAAAAAACTCAAGTATTTTAACAATTTTTTTTATATATTTGCAGTGTGTTACGCCTCTCACGAAGAGGCTCCATTTCATCTGCCAACATGGCAGCTAGCTAAGAAAATCAACAAGGCCACACTCCATGTCACCCCCACAAATTGAAGCTCTGAGGAGCCAAGGTGACATGGTCAGTATACACATGTCCACCACACTAAAGCGCCAAGTGATACACGTCGAAGTGGTATGCGACGAAATAATATAAAGGAGATAACATCTGCTACTGAGATAACTATGATACCTTGTCCCTACTAACTATGAGATCTTTCTTTTATACAAAGATCTATCTAAAAAATATTTACACGATTAATTGATGTAACGTTTGTGAAGTAGACATCAAAGAGTCAAGTGATGAATCTACATGTCGGGGCATTAAATGCCCAGCCACCTAGGAATGATTGATTGACATCAAGAAGGAGACATTTCGGTCAGCAAATAAGGCCATGTGTTCTTCCTTCTAACGGTCCCAAATTTACCTTTTTCCATATATATACTCACACTCAGTGCCTTTTTTAAGGTAATGCAACTCCAACCAAATCAAATATGGTTCCTGCCATTGGAACCCCCCCCCCCCCATATCATTGATTGACTTGACCGTCGGAGTGTTGCAATTGCTTCCACCACCATAGGGTCATGAGCGACTAACAGTATGTTCTAGTGCACGGGGAGGAGCCTATGTGGAGTTGCCAACTGTTGGCCATGCAGGGGTACATTTTTTAGGATCAATAGATTGACACCATCTATGGAAAACTTTATTGCAATCATGATCATCTAGTGAAAAAAGCTTGCCAAAAAAAGAGCGTTAACTTTCCCCTTGAAGAAAGGTTTTGTTTTTGAATAAAAAAACATGCGAAATTTGATTGGAAGGGAGTTTTTCCAGTGTATGACTATCCTCATATAAGGTATCATGATGACCTCAAGTCAAAGGACCAATTCCACTACCGAATGTTAGAGATTAACCACTAACACTCAGATAGTTATCCATGTGGAATCTCCCAGTGGATCTCCAATGTTTTGTTCTATAACAAAACATTCTCGTGTTCATTCAAGTGTCACCACACTTTAACTTGTGAGATTGGCTACTTACTTCTCAAGTAAGAAATGCAACACGTGATGATCTATCCGTAATAACGATATCCGTATTTCGTTATTACTTACGGTCACGGATAATTTAAGATTCAGTCATATTGTAATTTGTATCTCACAATCACAACTTCTTGTGATTAACAAATTACAAAGACTTAAATCTATGGATTTTATTATTTAATATAATTCATTAGAGAAAAGTAATTTAAATAAATAATAGATTTTGCCAGAAAAATGCATTAAACATATTAAAGTGTTTATAACCTAAATCGATTTAGTCTAGGGCATAACATTTACAGTATGCGCGTACTTAGGTTCATATTGTACAATAGGTTGTTCAATTCCATACAACTATCCACATATCCCTCAAGAAGGTGGTCCTGGCATTTGAACTGTGGATTCCAATTATTTGTATGTTGATATGGGTTCTGCTTAGCAAAATAAGTTGGGATGGTTTGCTGATCATTAATATTTTTGTTTGGGACATGTTCGTGTATTGAATTACAGTGTTGTACTTTTCATTCTCTAGTTACTGATCATGAATTTTATGGATAAAGATCTAAATTCAATGAAAATTTAGCGATAAGTTATTTATATGTTGTAGATCTGATAATCATCAGATTTCTATTTAGAATCTCATGTCATCCATCCTAAATGCATTAATAATCTTTTCTTTCAAGTTGTTTTAGATATTTTCAGTTTGGTCGAGACATAAATTGTATGGATAACGAGGTGCCTGAATTTGTTCTTAAGATTGGGATGATTTTTTTCTTGTATCTGCAATTAATTTTCATTTTATTTCATAATTTAATTGATCGAAGCTTTCTATTAAATTCATTCAATTAAGGATCATTCATACTTCTGCTGGATCCGTAAAGATTAAATTGCTATATGTTTACTTCAAATTGGACTATGACAAAACATATACATCGAAAATATAGCATACTTGTCAGGTTTCTACGACTACTTTTTTGTTTATTTTTATTTTCCTGATCATTATGCAAGATCAAGGTACGGGCTATGCATGATGAAGATTGTCCATTAGTTTTCTACTGTCATGTCCGAAATCACTGGATTGTGTGTTTATAGGAAGTGTCTTGCTTAGGAAATTAACTGAAATTTGATTCGAATAAATGTACACCAACAGTAGTTGTAAACGAAATTTGATGAATTAAAAGAATTATTTCCCAACCACTCATGATATTACGAACTTTAACATAATTTGAAAGCACTAAAGTGCTTTCGAGGAATATAAGTACGCATCATGCTAGCCCCTTTCCTTTTCCATTATCTTCTGAGGGCTCTTTGTCATTGCGGAATGTTACATTCAACAAAATCTCGAGGTTTCATTTCTCGTCTATACGAGCTAGACTTTCAAACATGCTTGGCAACTCGTGGACTTCCTCGTTGACAGTATGATTCTTTGCTTCCTTAATGGTACCCGACTCACCGTTTGCTTCTTCTTTTTTAACCCAATCAAAAAATCCACAGCCATTACTGCAAGTTTGATTAGTCGGCCTTTGTTATTGCCCTCATTTTCAACGTCAAAACATTTTAGGATTTCATATACATACCATGGACAACGACGTTTTCTGTGGCATTCTTCGAAGAAGTGATCAGTGCTTCTACAGCTGTGACAAATACCATAATTTTTGCCTCTCATCCTTACATGGAAAACAAGCACATGCATCCAAGTTAGTATACATACTAAGCCATAACACGATGAGCAGTATTATGTTGGTGTCAGCAAAGAGCAGTATGCATAACTACCGAGTCATTACAATAAAGGCCAAGACAATGAACGAACTATAACAATTGGCTATAAAATGAGACGGCATCATGTACAAATCAATTTCATAGTGTATCAGACAATGGCTACTTCGAATTGCAAGTTCAGTGCTTCTAACAACAACCCCACCAACACGTGAAACCAAACTATGTGATAATTCACTCAATTCCAATTCTACTAATTCCCAATTCACTCCTACTTTTGGAATAGGGGAAAATAATGTAAATGAGTAAAATAAAGAGACGCCAAAATATAAACTACACCCAACTCACAACTTCTCAACAAGCTCATACATATCCCATAATTCCATTTCACGATCGAAATATTAATATTTTATTTAAAAAAAACCCCAAAAATCTTACATATTCAACACATGTACTGTGGGTGTGGAAAAACCCATAAATAATTTGTTGAAACACTCACAAATCTTACCTTGTCGAAATGCTATGTAATCGGTAATATTTCCAAGTTTGAAGACATCGACAACAGCCAGAGATGATGACCAAAGCGGCGGTGAAATCAGCAGGAATAACGAGCTTATGCAATCGGTAATATTACAATGAAAAAGACATTGGATTATTTGTTGCTCAACAGATCAATAGCAGCCAAATATGGTGCGGGAACAACGGCGAGTGCAAATTTAGTGATTTAAACGAGTGTAAAGATTGGGGAGAGGCACAAGTTAGAGAAAACGAGAGGTTTCACATTGTGGGTTCAGTGAGGGGAAGGTGGGTGGGGAAAGTGGGATGAGAAATGCTCTGTTTGTTTTCAAAATGAAATTAACGCCTTTTTTTTTAGATACAATGTTTGACAGCTCATCTGAATTCTTCTGTCACCCTTCATCTGTACACGTAGCGGTTAGTGGTGTCAATTGAGCCGCTCGACTCGTACTATAACACTCCACGATTCGCTCAGACTCGTCAAAAATCGAACCCGAGCACAAGCTGGCCCGGCTCGGTTCGTCAGCTCGGTGAGCCCACGAGCAGAGCGGCTCGTGAGCTCGCCCATTTATTAAAAAAAAAAATTTAAAACAACAGTCAGTGATCGAAAAAGTGACTGTTTTCTGTCACTGATTAATTTTTAAAAAATATTTGGTTTTTTTTTCCAATTTTTTCTCTATAAATACCCACCCCTATTCAACATTTTTTCTCACCAATATTACTCAATTTACTCTCATTCTCTACTCTACAATTTACAAATTATCAACAATAATATATCATTCATTCATTTCATTATATTATTATTATCATCTTCCTTCACCTCTCAATTTTTATATTCATTTCACTTTTACAATTCATTTTATACACTACTA
>CAIGRB010090595.1:0-10085 GCA_903798255.1 Fraxinus quadrangulata | reverse complement strand
CTTTTTACGTAGGAACTAAGGGTGCGTTTGATTGTAAGTATGGAATTTACATGAAAAAAAAATTCTAGACAATTCAACTACTTAGAATTTATTTGTATGTAAATTATTAATTAAATGTGTTTGGTAGATTTAGTTTTCAACCTAAAAAATATTATACTTTTTCATTTTTTATTGATAGATAGATGAGAAGGAGGGATAGATAAGAGAGAGAAATAGATAGTGAATTCCTTGGAAAATAAAATCATACTTCTCCTAAAGAAAATATTTTTCTTGATTTTAAGGAAAATATGATCACGTGACTGACTAAAAGTAAGAAAATATTTTTCCATAGAAAAAATGTCAATCAAATAGTACAAAAATAGAAATCTGGGTGAAAAAAAATATATTTTTCATGGAAAATGTTAATAATCAAATGCAACCTAAAAGAAACATTTTTAAAGAAACCTAAAAAGTAGTTTTTGAAAAATTAATTTTTTTTTTCGTATAAAACAAGAAATATTATTCTTATAATATAATTAATCTTAATGTGCAAAAAATCAATTCCACAAAACCATGAAGAGAAAAATGAAAATTATTCAAGTGGTACTTAATAGAAATAGGAATAAAATAACTACAATTGGATCATTGTGTCAGTTTAATGTTTCTCGTTCCTACATTGGGAACAAAAAGATAAATGTCCATAGTCTTGGAAGCAATAAAAAATAAGAAAATTGCAGTGTTGGTCACCAACCTTAATAAACTGTTGCTACTGGATCCCCAAAATTTCCAAAAAGTTCAAGTGGGTTCTGAGAATTTAGTTTTATTGCATTATTTAAAAGGTTAAAACAAAGTTGTGACGAGTGATAAATGTTGAGGACTATCTCTACAATTTTTCTAAAAAAAAGAAAGATGTAAAGATAGATTGCTTTACGCCAATGCATCTTATTATGAAACTAGCAAACCAGATATAGTGATCATTTCTGAATGAAATGTTCCTTTCTTTTGATGATTGTAATTTTGTTGATGTAACTGACATGAGAATGTTGTGTACTGTAGATTCTATGCTGCCGAAGTTGTAGTGGCACTGGAGTATCTTCACTGTCAAGGTAGAACTTAATGTGTGAAAGCTATTATACATTCTGTCTAACAATGAACTATCTTGACATCTTACTTACGAACAAATTTGGATAACAAATATTCAGGATATTGTCTTTCGAACTTCAATAGAAAAATCATAGTTGATACATTAACTTATCAATAGTGGGAGAACGTGCGTTGCACGCTAATTGTTTAATATTAAAAATAACTGTGTGTAAATTTTAGAAACATTCATTTGTAAATGACAGTGTTGCAGGGAAATGCCTAATCTGCTACAAGAAGTACAGAAAAAAGAAATTTACATATCAATTTCTTATAAAATGTTAAAATAAATTACAAGTTCAGCTTTTTATTAGTCGTCAGCAAGTATCAAGTATTGATCCCCTATTTCACTATTTTCAATACGTTATCCTTTTAACATAACTATATGTGTAATTTCATTATTCACTGATCTTTTGAAGCACAAATCAAGTAGATGACAATATTCACAAAGCTCCTATAAAAAAAAAATACAATGTACTCTATTAAAGATAAAGAAGACTACAACAACTCCATTCTTTTAATTCGATAAATTCAGTTAACGCAAATCGCAAAATTTCACGAGAACATAAAAAATTGCAGGAATAAATTTATTTTATTTCTATCTTGTTATAANAAACAATAAGGGGTAAAATTAATCAAATAGGGAATCGAAAGAACAAATAGAAACATTGAAAACTCAAAAACATAGGGATTATGAAAATGAATAATAGTACCGCATATGATGTAGGCAAAAAGTTGAGGATGACTAAGAAATATGTACATAAACGCCTGATTTGCTTAAGGTTAAAAGTAAATAAATTATATAGATATCATAAATAATCATGGCATATCCTACAGCTGCGTGACCATTAAGCACTACACAATTTACACACTAAATTATTAGGGTTTTGGATGGGGGGTTGGATTGGGTGGTTATTAATTTGATTTTGTAATATAATTATTAATACTAAAATTTTGAATAAACAAACTTTAAATCTGATTTTTGAAATTGAATCTTAAAAATTCTGGTTGGTTGTAATTTCCTCAAAATATAAATGGCTATCATCTCGGAAGCAATAAAAAAAATAAGAGAATTGCATTGTCGGTCACCGACCTTAAATTATTGCTACTAGGTCCCCAAAATTTTCAAAAGTTCAAGTTGATTCTCAATATTTAATTGTATTATATTGTTTAAAAAGTTGGGAACAAAGTTGTCTCGAATGGTAAAGGGTGAGGCGATTTCTATAATATTCCTAAACAATAAAAATATAAAGACGGATTGCTCTATGCCAATTGCATGTGATTATTAATTTTTTCGATAAAAGCGGAACCAAAATGGTCAATCGTCTTTCACATGCCAATACCTAGATTCAAGGAATAATTTAATTAAATATTTCATTTTTCAATTGAAGGTGTGTTTTTGAAATTTGGAGCACATATAACAATATAATAAAAGTAAGAAAAAAAATAATTATACTAAAGAGTCCAAATTATGGTCATCCTCGTCCAGCTGGTGATCATTGGTGGAGTGAGTCCTCTACTTCATGCGATTCAATACGATATATTAATCTATTTCCTACTTTTTGAGTACCAAAGATTCAATTTTTTTAATAAGATTTTCGTGAAATTCTTCGATTTCTTTCGGAAGCAGATCTCACATTATGTGAATAGTCGGTACATTGAGAAATATTCAAAAATGCAAATTATGGACATCCTCATCCAGCCGGTGATCATTGGTGGAGCCAGCATAGATGGAGTGGTCCCAATTGATTGTGAGAAGGGAAAAAAAATAAACAGGTCTTACGAATTGAATTGAGAATTGAAACAATGTCTACTGAACAAAATATAATAATAAAAGTAATAAGCAAATGGGATGGCACTTATTTTATTTATTTTTCCTTCTTCCTAGGAACAATCTGCAAAACAAAAACAAACACGAATGGTTAATTAGGTAGGACAGTAGGAAACAATTAAATAATTATGTAATCGGCAAATTTCACGTGCGACCAGTCATTTTTGGCGTGCGACTGCATTTCCAAGCCATTCACTTTCAGATAAAACAAAGAGCATATGATTATTAAGTAATAATAAGTTTTATATTTTTTTTTTTAAGTTCTGAAGTTGCTTTCTCGAGGCATGTCATTCTTCAGATTCAAATTTTGAAGAAAACACCATTCAAACAAAAAAGATTGCAAGGTAATATTGAGTAATTAAATAAATTGTTTTGTGACATGTTTAATATTCAAACTGGAATCTATGATTTTGATTCATGAATATCGTCCATTTAATGTTCGCGCAATTAAATTGTCAAGTGTTTATCATATTGTTATCATGTAAATACTTTGTTTCACTATGCTAGTTTTGATTAATGATGAAATTAATCTGAATAAATCGAAAACCATCTAAGTGCATCTCCAAAGAATCATGTTTAAAAAATGAGACCAAATCAAACTAATGTGGTAAAGTGTAATAATTATCCACATGGGCTCCACGCCAACCACAAAAAGGTCATATGTGCGGAGTTGTCTTTCAATGGATGATGTCGAGTCTCTTGGTCCATGGAAGGGAATCCTTTTCACACAACAACTTCGAATTCTTTGGCTGGCGAGGAACAACCTCATCCATGGAAAGTTGAGAACCCATGTAAATTTTAGTCAGATGCTCGCGTAAATATTCTTTACAATTTAATCAAAACCATTTCGAGTCGACCCATAAATCTGAGTTATTGTGCTTCTCAAAAGCCTTGGTAGGAGAACCTATGATGTTAAGAGTACTGAAATATTGCTTTGGCATATGAGAGCTACCTAACTATCAAATATGAGTAAAGTTCTTAACCACATATTCTATATGATTCACAATTACTATTGTTGAGATACTTGATAATACATACAATTAAAATTCATATATTATCTACATATTCGATAAGATCCATAACTTATAATCACTCTCCAAACGTGCACGAGATGTGATTTTAGTTAGACAAGTCTTGCCTTCCCGGGCTTTTGGGCTTACTGTGGACTTGTTAAGAGGACTGGATAGCCCATTTATAATGGAGGAATGGGCTTTAGCTCTAAAAGAGATCGAAATTTTCTTGGTCAAAACTAGGAATGGGCTTCTGTCCCCGGGCCCAAAGAATTATTCGTTTGGACAAAATGAAATAATAAATTTTGTAGGGCCCTTGTCTACTCTTATTTTGAATATCACCCCTTTTGGAACTAAAAGAAACTTTTTAAAGAAATCTTTACAAATTGCAAAGTAGTTTCTGAAAAATTAATTTTTTCATATAAAACAAGAAATATTATTCTCATAATATAATTAATCTTAATGTGCAAAAAGTTAATTCCATTAAACCATGAAGAGAAAAATGAAAATCATTCACGCTCTACTTAATAGAAATAGGAATAAAATAACTACAATTGGATCATTGTGTCAGTTGTTTTCTTTAATGTTTCTCGTTCCTACATTGGGGACAAAAAGATAAATGTCCATAGTCTTGGAAGCAATAAAAAAATAAGAAAATTGTGATCACTATTTAGTCTTTGATTGCGCCTCATTTTGTTGAGAAGATAAATTTTATAATAGTGAAGTTTTAGAGAATCTGTAGTTAAGAAGTTTGAAATTTTTTTGAATTTACGATAAAATTATTTTATTAAAAAAATGTATAATTAAAAATAAATTTGAAAAAAAAAATAAATTTTGAAATAACGTGGTTCAAACTGTGTTAATTTTCCCTCTCTCGGACCAATCTCTTAAAAAAAAAAAAATGTTAATTAGGTAGGAGCAAATTAAATAATTCTGTAATCTGCAAATTCAAAGGAATTCATTAATGGGGATTAAAAATTCACGTGCGCTCAGTCATTGTTGGCGTGCGCCTGCATTTCCAAGCCATTCAAGTTTAATATTCAAAAGGAATATAATATTATTAAATAGGCACTCTATTTTATTACGTGAATTATTTTGTTAATTTTGATTTAAAAAAAAAAATTAATTCGTGTATGGATGCATACAAGTTTGTAAGTTAATGTATCATTCACGCAAAATACTTGAATAATGAATTCGTGATGTATTAGTTATATTAAACAATTAATCAAGATATTTTGAATAATGAATTAGGCGGGTCTATCCTTATCTAAATTGGCCATGATTAACAAAAATTAATTCATGTATGGATGCATACAAGTTTGTAATTTAATGTATCATTCACGTAAAATACTCGAAAAATGGATTCTTGATATATTAGTTGTATTAAACAATTAATCAAGATACCTTAAATAATGAATTAGGTGGTCTATCGTCATCTAAGTGCATATCCAATGTTTCAATGAATTGTTTAAGAAATTTTTTGTCATATAAGTAAAATGAACCACTTTTATAAAATGGGATCCGTCAAATTAATGCGACAACGTATAAAAATAGGTTGTTTTGAGCTCCACATAGATTCAAAAGTTTCATTAGATATATTGATTGTTATATGCTGAAATAATTATTATCCACATGGGTTCTACGTCAACTATAAAAGTATCTTATATGTAGACTTCTCTTTTAGTGATCGATTCCAAGTCTCTTTCTCTACAGGAGGGACTCCATTTCACACAACAACTTCGAATTCAGTTAAGTTTGATTTACTTAACACAGTTACATATCAAGCTTCTGATATCATTTTTCTTCCAAATGCGGGTTTCTAACACGACGAAGAAAAATCATGGGCCATTAAATATTCAAACTTATCTTCTTTGTGAAAAATATGACTCCAAAACTTTTAAGTATATTCGATCTAAGAAAGTAGAGCCTAAAAAAATCTCATGGTATCTTTATTCAATCAAAATTCAAGTTTCCTACAATCACTATTGCCATGACTATCTTTTTTTTTTTTTTTTGAAAGGCTGCGAACTATGTAGCGATAAGTGCTAAGGATTGAGGACTAATTCTACAATTTGTCTCAAAAAGCACGTGATTATGAAATTTGTGCAAGTACAAAACAAAAAATGGTAACCATTGTTTAATACCATTCACATGTAAATGCCTAGATTCAAGTAAAAGTGGACTATGATTCAATTTATATTTTAAGGCGTGTTGAAAGACTCGAATCAATCTAGTTAGCTTCATTTGATAGATTTAAATAAATAAACTATGCGATATTGCATTTAAATGAATCAATTATTTACTATCATATAATTGCCATCTAGATTGTTGATCAACACCAATTGTACTGAATAACATTACTCGTTGATCAATTCTATTTAGAAAATATTATATCTAATGGTACTTATTTATTATCCACCCATATCGTGGAACAAATACTATCTTTCCTACAAAATTCCTTATTTATTTTATTGCATAATCTCCGGAGAGTCATTGAAAGATTGCACATGACCGGAACCCCAAAAACTTAGTTATTTATTGGCAACTTGGGTGTATTTTATGTAGGGAACAATATGAGGCACACCCCTACGATTCATAACCATACAAGAATAATCTCTTTACTCCATATGTTAGAAAAATATACTAGCCTTCTTTATTTGTTTTCAAGTATTAAATTCACCATTTAACCACTTGTTAGCCGTCTCATTTAAAATGAATTTGTCAAATAAAGATTAATTTTCTATAATTAGTTATAGTTCATTTGCGCAAAGTAAAATATAGGAATATAAATTAACATGTGTTATAACTGGTAAGTTTATTAATTAATAAATGACAATTGTACCCCTACAGTTCTAAAAAATATTACCATTGTATTCCTATTCATTTCCTATAAATATTGGGTTTTTGTTCTTAATAAAATACACACAAGACAAATAATTTTCTATTGATCCTGAAGTAGCACAACATTGGTAATATTCTAACAGAATATTAATTTTTCCAGAAGAGCATGATATCACAATTTCAATATTTTTAGAAAAATATTAATCGATTTCTCGTTAAAATAATATACTCTGGTCTATTTTTCGTGTATTATTTTTATGAGGATTGAGAATTTAGTCTAAATTTAATTAAACATCGCTCTACATCACAAATTAAATTACTCTATTTCTTCACTTGTCCATTCTTCTGCATACGTATTTATATATTGATATAATAATTAGATTTTACGTGCTCCCAAAAAGTATAATTAAAAAAATCTAACATAAATTATATATTTGCTCCTGAAGAGTACAAATTATAATTTTCAATATTTCAAAAGAATATTGATATATTATTTTTGAAAAAATAATAATAAACTACAAGGTGCTCTCGAATTAGAACACGTTTCGAAAAATATATTATGTGTAATTTATGAATCTGTGTTTATCCTTAAAGAAAAACACATGACTTATGTTGAATATTGATTACTGTATGATTATACAATGTTTAATCATATTTTTCAAATTTAAATAATTGAATTATATTTTACATTGAACCGATGGTTCAATTTGATTGGTATGTCTAGATAGACCATCATTGGATCAACAACGATATGGAATTTAAAATTCTATTGGACATTCAACGAAGAATTAGAAGATTTTTCAATCCAATGAATTCTTATATTTTATTTGTTCCCTTTATTGAAAATTCATCATTAAACATTAATAGCTAAAATAGGAATTGGATTTCTATATTTTTGAAAATTAATTGGGGTGATAAATAAGGTCCCATCATCCTCCATGTTGACAATCTAAATATTATTTATTTATAATAAATTTGATACAAATACTAGATGATTGCATGATATTCACAATCTGAAACTGCGAAATTACTACTTAAACTATGAGCATAATTTTCAGACTATATAATAAAGGTTATGTCTTGTTAATATTAGTGGACATAAATCTCAACATCTTAATAAGTGTTAGTTGGAATGTTGATAAATTGTTTAACATTATTGCTTGTTAAACGCCTCAATTAATTTAATTGAGTACAAAATAGTTCTCATTTTTATTTAGGGAATACTATTATACATTATGCAAATATTATAATTCTTCCTATTATAATTGACTTATATTCAGAGCCTAATTTTTTCATCTAATTATTTTGTTAGTGCATTAGATATAAAATTAATCAATCACAATACACTAAAATAGAAAGTAAAGAATAATGTGAATAAATGAGTAGTTTGAATCCTTATATAATATCTCTAGTCATAACGGATGATATTTTATAAAGTAGTTTGCCAATTATTGTCAATTGGTTGGACAAGTGGAGGAATTAAGAAAATAAAAAAAATGTACAAATATATCATTATTTAAATTCTCGTAAAAGATAATTCGAATCAGAAGCTTGAAAGATGATTTATTTAAATGTATTTACAGACCAAAGAGATCAATAATATCACACACACTGCTTTATATGCTTCAATTCGAATTAACGTCTTGGAGGATAATTAGTTACTATTATATTTGATGGCACATCTAAAGCGTGATGATATTTGACTCTAATATTAAATCTTCAAAAGAGAAATGGAGCATATAAAAAAGATAGTTCCATTTAGGAGGCGTATACTTTTGGAAAGTATATAAACACAACAAATTATAAAATTCCATAAGAGATTCAAGTACCTAAAATAATGAAAATTGAAATATCTCAATATGTTATGTTATTACGAGAAAAGAAATAGAATCAAAAAAGAAAAAGTTATCAACAACATTTTTGCATATGATGTATTGTATTATATTATGAATAACGTGAAATCGAAATAAATTTGTTGAAACATATCGATCGAAGTAATGATTAACCAAATAAAGTGACACGACTATATTAAAATTGAATTTATTGGAGAAACTTGAAATTTCTGAATGCGATCCTAATAAAATTAAGCTTACTTATAAAAATCTAAAATTTCTGGATTTATAGTCTAAACACATGCGAAATGAAAATGAAAAAAAAAAATGTAAAATTATAATATGAAATGTATGACTCTTTGATGAATTTTACAAAAACTTGTATAAATAAATAAATTATCATGTGGTGGATGTAATCACAAGTCTCTATTTCATTAGCATTGCAATGCATGAAATTTGATATGCATGTAACAAATGAGATTATAGATAATTTATCTTGTATGATTTTTGATACTATCCTGGAAGGATTTAATATGCTTGGAACATAATTCAAGTGATATTATTATGTTAGAAAGTAAATACACGATGTACTCTTTTTCACTTTTTCGAAATTTTGTCCCATTAAATTTTCTTGACAAGATTTTTAATGATACAACATTTGTGACGTATTCAAAAGAATAAATATACTATTTTTCATTCATTAGATTGTTTTTTTTACATGGTTTTCCTGATAAGGTTTTAACGAGCCATATTTTTTTGGGTGATAAATGTTCATAACCTAAAAGCCATTTTCCTTCAAATTAATATTTGATATGTATGAAATTCCTGAAGAAATCAATAATAGCTATTTTTTAAATCATAATGTTACTATTGTTATCATGTTTTGTCCCACTGAATTTTCTTGAAGACATTAACATATAAGGCATCAATATTGTAGACATTGACATACAAGGCATGAATCACTTGATACAATAATTGGAATAAGGGGAAGTAGCTTATTCTTCAATCAAGTTTTGTCCCATTGAATTTTCTTAACATGGTTTCAATGAGGTAGTCGTTTATTATTCCAAATTATTTATACTCTGTTTTTTTTTTTATTTGTTTGCATTTTGCTCCCATTAGGTTTTTGTTAAATAGTGTTTCAACGAGTCAAATATTTTTGTTAAATGGTAAGTTTTTAATGTGTGTTGCAAATTGTAAGTTTATTAATAAATGACTATTGCACCCCTACAACCTTATAAATTATTATTATTATATCCATATTCCTTCTCTATAACTATGAGACATTTGTTTTCAATAAAATACATACAAGTCTATTAACTTCTCTTATTCTTCTCTCTCTTTTTTTCCCCTCTAATTTATATCAACATGTCATATAGCGCTCATTTAACAAAGATTAAATTTTAATTTTATAAAACATGCACATTTTATTTATATGTAGTAGTACTCTTT
>CAIGRB010090594.1:51755-68453 GCA_903798255.1 Fraxinus quadrangulata | reverse complement strand
CTTGAAAGATTGTTTGAAAGACTAATACCCCCTATAATAGACTAGATAAAAAAATCTAAGTGCCATGAGTAGACGTATTTTTGCCGAAGAATCATACTAAAATTTATCTATTTTCTAGCTATTTTACAATGGAAATAAATATTACAACGGAAAGGAAATTACAACTCAAACTAGTCTAATATTTACAATGTGCGGTCGAAGTTGGGCAAACTACGGCTGCGATGGGGTCAAGGGTTTAAGCAAAGCTACGGTCCTTGTGTTTTGTATTATCTAACTTCCCTATTTTTCTCAACACTCGTTTAGACAAATGCATTATTATAGAAGTATAGGCAAGTTCATCGGATTCATAATTCTAATCAACAGTCTTAGCTTCAAGAAATTCTCCGATTATTGCTTTTGAAACCTTTTATTGTACAAGAACCCCCTTATTTTTTGTTGCCAAATGGGAGAGTCACCCTTCCCATTAGACATCCCAAATTCAAAAGTAGTTCCAATCATTTTCAGAAAAATCTTGAAACTGAAAATTAATATTCTTTTGCAAAGGACAAGTCCCCTTGAAATATTTTTTAAGACAACCCAAAATATTTGAAAGGTGATCAAACAACAACATATATTGAGGATCAATTGTAGACTTCTAACAAAATTCTAATCAAAGTAATAACAAGTTATATAGAGGCACAAAACACAATGTATCAATACAAGAAATAAAATATTATCAATTTAGACTATGCAGATCAATATGATTTTAGGTCATACAATGATGATGATGATGATGATGATAATATGTTCAAATTCACCAAAGTTCCTTGAGAATTAGATTCCCATGTCAAGGCTCAACTTGAAAAGCATTTCAATCATAGGTCTAACTAAGATGTACAATTTATAAGAATGCATGCGAAAGTGACACAGTAACTATTATACATTAAAGAATAGTTATAGCAAAAACTATAGTGACAGAGTTTGAGTTAGGGTTGCTATGGAGCATTGACCACCAAATACAGCACCGGTACGAATCGAAATTAAAAAATCACATATTCCAATTGCAACAAATTTGTTCACGATTTGTCAAGATTTACCTAGATCAGAACAAGAAACCTCAAAAAAGAGTATCATAGAGTAATTTTATAACAAGATCTACCACAGAAGGCAGATTGTACAGAGTGTTTAGATTTAGAGTTTGGAAAAAAAAATCCAGATCTAAACACATTGTATGAAATATACTGTGAAAATTTAATCAAAATTTAATTGAAGGTTTATTCAACCTTCGTTTTACCAAATCTTTTAAAGAAACTTAAGGTTTTGGAAAAAAAATTGTAGATCTAAAGATATCGAACCAAAACCAACTGCAAAATTAACTTTCCATAGTCAGTTAACCAATGAAGGTCCAAAGATGGCGACAACTAGTCTCTTAACAAAGGCACGTTGAAGCTGCTTCAATGGGCCAAGAAATTCAACCCAAATCATTACTCGTTTTTCTCTCAAAGAATCACAGAGATTCTCACCGGATTCACTCAGAAAACACAAGCACAATACCCAACTAGAGGTTGAAGATGAAAGGAGAAGACAAACAAAAGCCGAAGGGAGAAAACCTCGCCTCACACAATATTAGACAATTGGAATCAATAAAGAAAACCTATAAGAGATATATTTATACCCTCAGCCATCACCGTTGATCTTGGATTGAGATTAATGATTTTGAGCACAGTTCACAGCAACTAGCAACTTATGTAATTTTCAAACAACTAAAAGTGTCGTCAAACATAAATTTGATTTTAAGCGAATGTATTAGGTCCGGGTTTTAGGCCAAACAGTGCTGTTATTGGGCAATAGCAAGTAACTTGTCGTGGTGTGATCCAAATTCCATGTTATTTGGATTTGGTAGAATAAAAGAAGTCTAAGGAGTGGGTTTTTAAACTTAAATTTCAATTGAGAGAATTGAAATCTTGATATTGTAACCACAATTATTATAGATTTTAGTGAATTGTTCCCCTCTGCCAATGATTTTTCCCATATTGGATTTCCACGTAAATCTTTGTGTTTATTTTCTTATTTATTTCATTATCTTATTATCTTGCGAACTAAAATACATAACAAGTGGTATCGAGCAAAGTTGATTGTTCTGCATGACGACAATGAAATATGATATTCCGCTGTTGGATAGAAACACGAGATTTACCTTATGTCAAGTGAATATGCGAGCGGTTTTAGCACAGATAGATTTGGAGGAAGCCTTGCTTGGTTTTGATAGGATGCCTGCTTCCTGGACGCAGGATGAAAAGAAGCTTAAGGATCGAAAAGCCCAAACATAAATTCATCTACATCTTTCAAATCAAATTCTTCAAGATGTTCTAAATGAGAGAAGTGTCGTTGTGTTAGGGTTGACGTTGGAGCAACTTTACATGACAAAAAGCTTAACTAGCAAGTTACACTTGAAACAATACTTGTATTCTCACTAGATGTCTGAAGGTGTATTATTAGATGATCACTTATCTATGTTCAAAGAAATCGTGGCTGTTGTAGTCTCTACGGATGTCTGAAGGTATGTCATAGGACAATCACTTAACTATGGTATAATAAAATCGTGGCTGATTTGGAGACATTAGAAGTTAAGTATAACGAGAAGGACTTGGCGTTGATGTTGTTGTGTTCTCTGCCGCTATCATATGGAAATAAAATTGATAGTACTGCTAAGAAAGTGAAGCAACCTACTAACACAATGGAAGCTGATTTTGTAGAAGATGGGCAAAGGTACCAGCCAGGGTACCATCAAATCTTTGGGAACCAGCCAAGATACCATCAAAAGGAGGCTATTATTACTTGTTGACAATGATTGATGTTTTCTCCAGGAAAGTTTGAGTATTCTTCTTAAAGCAGAAGAGTGACATGTTTGAGAACTTAAAGGAGTGGAAAACATTGGTAGAAAAGTAGATTAGAAAGCAGATAAAACGTCTACGTACTAGAATAATGGTTTGGAGTTTTGTTCAACTGAATTTAATAGCTTCTGCAGGATTGAAGACATCTTGAGACACTTGACAGTACTTGGAACTCCTTAACAGACTAGTATGACATAATGAATCAATAAAATTTTGATGGAAAAGGTTCATTGTATGCTTTCAAATTCTGTGTTACCTAATACTTTTGGGCTGAAGTTGCTACTATAACTTGTTTTCTGATTAATCGCTCACCTTCAATTGATATTGATAAAAAAATACCAGAAGAGGTATAGTCTGGTAAACCTTTTTGCTATTCTAATTTGAAGATTTTTGGGTGTCCTATGCTCATGTGGATAATCGAAAGTTAGAGCCTAAGTCAAGAAAGTGCATCTTTCTTGAGTATAAAACAGGTGAAGGTATATAAATTATAGTATCCTGAGACAAGAAGTAGGGATGTAGTATTTAATGAACTTGCTATGGTTCGTGGTTCACCTCTTGGGGATTCTGATAAAACTAAGAAGCATAATCATTTAACTCAGGTGGAGTTGGAAATTGGTTTAGAGGAACAATCCGAGATTGTAGAACAGTCTACCACAGATGAGTTCAGTTTGGGGTCAATAGACAATAATAACTTGCCTACTTTTCCTACACCACCAACACTATAGTATTCTATAACTAAAGATAGACCTCGCAGACAAATTATACTTCTACAGAAGAATGGAAAAGCAGATTTGGTAGTTTATGTTTTGAGTGTGGCTGAAGATATTAATTGCACTGAGAAGCCTATTACATATTCAGAGGCAGTCAATTGTAGTGATTTTAGCAAATGGGTGATTGCTATGCAGGAGGAAATGGAGTCATTGAGCAAAAATAACATTTAGGATTTGTGAAATTACCTAGAGGTAAAAAAGTTGTTCGCTACAAATGGGTGTTCAAAATAGAGGAAGACACATAAGGGATTGAAGACGCTAGATACAAGACTAGATTGGTGGCAAATGACTAAATTCAGATTCCAGGTGTTGACTTTACAAATGTATTCTCACAAGTTATGAAGCATAGTTCCATCTGACCTTTACTTGGAGTGGTGGCTAAGAATGAATTGGAGCTGGAACATGTGGATGTCAAGATAACATTCTTACATGGAGAACTTGATGAGAGCATCTACATGCAACAACAATACGGGTTCATAGTCTTTGGAAAAGAAGACTATGTGTGCTTGTTGAAGAGGTCATTGTATGGACTAAAGCAGTCATCGAGGCAGTGGTATAAGATGTTTGATTCATTCATGAATACTCATGGTTTCTTCAGATGTAATTATGATAGTTGTGTATACTTCAGAAAAGAAGATAGTGGATCGACTATTTATTTGTTATTATATGTTGATGATATACTCATAGCAGCCAAAGATAAGGCAGAGGTCAGAAAAGTGGAGTTTCAACTTAGTAAGGAGTTTGATATGAAGGATTTGAGTGCAGTAAAGAAGATTTTTGATATAAAATCTTGAGAAATAAAAAGGTTGGCAGATTATATTTGAATCAGAAGGGACACATTAAAAAGGTGCTTGAAATATTCAATATGGTTAATGTGAAGGCTGTTAGTACTCCATTGGTTGCCCACTTTAAATTATTATCTAACTTGTATTCTCAATTAGATGAAGACATTGATTACATGTTTTGAGTTCCTTATTCCAGTTCAGTTGGTTCTCTGATATGTACTATGGTTTGAATAAGACCTGATTTGGCACATGTAGTTAGTGTAGTTAGTAGATACATAGCAAATCTTGACAAGGAACATTGGAAAGCATTGCAGTAGATCTTCAGATACTTGAGGGGCTCTTCTAATGATTCTTTACATTTTAGTTGAAATTCAGATGGAGTCATTAGGTATGTGAATTCAGATTATGCATGAGATCTTGATAAATGAGATCACTTACAGGGTATGTGTTTACTCTTGGAGGCTGTGCTATCAGCTGGAAAGCTATTTTGCAAAATACAGTAGTTTTGTCTACAACAGAAGCATAATACATGACCATTATAAAGGCATATAAGGAGGCTATGTGGCCGAGAGAATTGATTGGTTAAAAACTTGCAGGTGTCTACAGTATGATAGTCAGGATGCAATTTTCTTGACTAAAGATCGGACGTTTCACGAGAGGACTAAACACATTGATATGAGATATCATTTTGTGCGTGATGTGATTGCTCGTGGTAATATTGTAACGAGCAAGGTTGATACCAAGGATAATCCTGCTGATATGATGAAATCGCTTTCTATTACTAGGTTTGAACATTGCTTGAACTTAGTAGATGTTTGTCATTGATTTAGTTCATTGGAGTTTGTTTGGAAGATGATAATGGTGTTTACCTGGAGAAGTGTTTTGAATTCCTTGCGATGAAATTTGTTTCAAAGTGTAGATTTGTTGTAGTGTGATCTAAACTCCATGTTATTTAGGTGTGTTAGAATAAAAGAAGTATAAGGAGTTTGGATTTTTAAGAATCCAAATTAATAAAGATCAAATTTCATCAATGATTGAGAGTTTAACTTGAAAAATGACTTTTTCTTCATCTAGAACTCTAACAAAGAGATTTTTTTATATACATTGCACATTGTATCTTCACACGTGATTAATTAAACATCTTGAGAGTTGGAGAGTTTAGATTTCAATTGAGAGACTTGCTATTGTAAACATAATTACTATTAATTTTAGTGGATTTTTCTCCTCTGTCCGTGATTTTTTCCATATTAAGTTTCCACATAAGTATTGGTATTTATTTTCTTTTTATTTATTTTATTATCGTCATTATCTTGTCATCAAAATTTATAAATAACTGGTGGACCTAGACCTTAATGAAAGGTCCATTTCATCATAGTCCTTTTGAGTTGAATTGGCATAATAGTCCAACAACACTTTTACATACAATTCTTTGAAATAAATCATTGAGTTTGTATTTGAGCTCCATTTTAATTTTAATACATTTCTTTCTTTCTTATTTTTAATCATACATTTTTCAATAAAATAATATTAATCACGTAAATCTAAAAAAAATTATTCTTTTTTAACTACAGATTCTCCAGAAAATTATTATTCCAAAATATATATTTTTCAAAATCTTAATAAAATTGACCCATACAAGGGCTAGGTAATTAATCATACATGACCTACTTAATACAGTAATAGCGCTATCAAGCAAGACTGGCACGACGACAGCTTTATTTATAATATTTTCTCCTACATATGAGAAATACTAAATTAACAAGTACTGAATAATTGAATATATGTATCGAAAATTTCTTGAATTTATTCCTCATTCTTATATAAATAATATAATTGACAACTCGAAGTTGTACTTCCTTCTTCACTCAGTCTTCCACCAAGAATTATTAATTAATGAAATATGCGAAACCTAATCTTTATTTCTTCACCAATCTGCAAAAAAACAAAAGGTTCATCTCTCAATAAGCAACAAAAAACTGAAGATATATTAATCAGAAAGCAATGGCATTAAAAATCATAATCTTTTAATGAAATTGGTTACACTTACCATCCTTTTGCTTTCCACAAGATCCCATGAAATAACAAAATGCAGCTCCCAATGATAAAGCAATTATCCCACCAAGAATAATTGCTATTAATTTTGGTGAACTGCCGTCTATTTCCTTGTCATCTGTCAAAAAAGACATTCTTGATTAAGAAGAATACTTAATATTTTATTAAAAAGAATAGATTTTGGAGTCCTAATAGATTGTTATTTATGCCTGAGTCATAATCAAAATAAGTTTGTTCCACGCTTAATAATTTAAATTTTCAAATAAGATACTTTGACATGAATCAGTATAGTCTCATTGCCAGTCAATCATTAAAATTGTGCAACATTAAATTTTTGGTGAAAAAATACATTTGGATATGACTTAATCCATGATAGACTAAAAAAATGTAATTTAAATAAATAAATGTATAGTATCTCTAAAAGTTTAAACTTTAAATGAGGTGGCCCGGCATAGTATTAACACAAAGAATTTTTATTTTTTATTTTTTTATGCTTTACTGGTGTCACATGAATCTTGGATAATTTATAGCATGATAAGTATTTAAGTAAACACTAGTAAATTACTTTATTTTAGTGCCAAAAATTGGTTGCTAATTTTTTTCAAAAGAGAGGGGTGTTAAGCTCATTGTTTTTTGTCACGAGTGAAATCTCAATGAAATCACCAAGCTTTAGTAAGTTCTTATTAGATAATTAATATTAAATTTACTTTTAATATTAGTAACTCTATTTACTTCTGTTACGAACTTTACATCTCAATTTTCCGTTAGCCACTGCTATGCCACCCATAATAATATTGTGGCTACAAAATTTTGAAACTAGGGATGAATAGAGCTCTGAGTGCATTGTGCCGAATGACTAACCATTGATCTTTAAACACGATTGATCATTTTTAAATTTTAAGACTTGCTACATGATTAGGTTATAACATATTTACGTTGAAAACACAAACACATCAGTTGTTAACATTTATGTATGATTTGAGTATTTTATATCATGATGAACTACCTTGACTAAAAGCATGAATCGTTAAAGAGAAAAGATGTTTATTTATATGAATTTTACCTTCGTACGAGTAGCCGCCAAACTCATCTCCATGATATTTATAGCTGATGAAGCAGCTATCCAAATATGCTTCCCCAGAAATAGAATATTTACATTCTTCCTCAGCTATTTGCACAGCGCTGCTCACGCATTCCCCACAGTCACAGGCCCCCAAGCTTTCTTCACACTGCGCCATCACATGGATAAATTCATACGTCGTCTCGTAAAATCCACTGCCACTCAAAACCCCACTTTCCAGTGCTACAAATGCTTCGTCTTTCACTTCTTCAAATCTTCGTTTTTTCACTTTGTGTTTGCTGCAACTTTTGTGTAGGAATTGAACCCGAGATGTCTCGACCCCATCAGGCTGATAGTGGATGTAGCAACCCGAAAGCTGGATTCGGGCTGGTATCTTTGAGCCGCACAGATTTTTTGACAGTTCTTGAAAGTTTTTCATGCAGTTTTTACACTCGGATTGGCTAATATCATTTCTGCACTGGAAACGGACTGAAAGTGGACCCGTATGATCATTGTAAATGCTGGTTTCGTAGAATTTAGAGTGGGAGGATTTAATGAGAAATTGTTGAAAATTTGAGGAAAGTACTGAGGAGTGAGGAAGTGTGAGATTTGCATAAGTCTGGTTTGAACATTGTTTGAATACCAAGTTGTCATGGTCGGTAAAAATGGTGTTGGCTGCAGCTGGTAATATTAGAACAAAATTTAGGATAAGAATTAGCATTAGAAGAGAGTGGAAAATTAAAGAATTTGCTAATAGATCCATTCACGATTGTGTTTGAGATTCATTGTTTCGAGATTGGCTAAAAGTTTGAGGTACTTTAAGCACATAATATTCCACTTTTTGTTGGGAAAAAAATGATATAATGGAAACGTCTTCAAGGTAATTTGTCTTTTTTCTATGGAATGTTGGTAGGGGAGAATTTTGGTTTTTTCACACCTAATTCCATCTACCCCTTCAAGGAATTTGAGGTTGTATATATTGTTAAGGGAAAATTTCATCGTTGGTCCAATATTTGTTTACCAATGTTTTAGAACTCTTATTTCTGAAACTCATTTTCAATTATACATTTTCATAGTAAAATATTTTAAATGTAAATTCAAAATTTTTCCTACTTTGTAACTACATATTTTTCAAAAATTACTATTCAAAAACTCATTTTCCTACTTTAATAGTAGACAAACGTGGCTTATTATTATTGCATACTAGTTAGCAATGACAGCAAATATCCATGTTTTGTTAAAATTGTCAAGCATTCATTACGGCAACATGTGTCATTTTACATTTTTGAACGTTATCTCAAGTTGGGAAGTAAAATCAAACTTTACAAAGTTGACAAGATTCACTTTAACATAAATTTGGAAAATTTTCGTTAGTGAGGATCGATTATAGAACAATAATAGAGTGTGGGGACCAAAGTGCTCCTTTTTAAAAGAAGGAACCATGCAACTTGCCAAAACAATACGGTGAAGATCACTAGTCAATTTTCCGTATACTTAAATCCCGGAATGAAAATAATTTGACATAAGCCCTCTAGAAATGTCAATACCGTTTGATGTGAATTACGTATTCAAACTTAAAACAAAATGTTCATCAATTAGAGAAGAGTTAAGTTTAAGCAGAAAAAATTGAAGCCACCTTAATTTAATAAATAAAGCAATTTATTTATTGTTGTTAGGTCAGGTAGATTTGACAAAATGTGCATTACGACTTGCAGCAAATCGTTACTAGCTAAACTACTTGGAGTGGAAGAAAAAACTTAGTTATAGGAAAATCTTAGAAACTATGAATATATAGTTGGTAATTGAGATACATTTCAACAGTTTTTTTGTTCAAAAATATTAGCAAGACAAATAATTAAAATATTGAAGAAAAACTACAGGTTGTTAAAGATAAAAATACTCCATAATCATAAAATTTCTCCCTTAGTCAAACCCCCAAATACCGTAAAAAATATATTAAACTAAGCTTATCACAGACACAATATTTCACCCATCTTTCCACTTGTTCTCTCTTTAGATGCTTCCCTTTTTGGGAAATGTAAGAATATGGCTAATATTAATTCTTAAGGAATGTGCCTACAAATGACATATTTATAATACTTGATTAAAATTTCATAATTACATGATTCCCATTTCGACTTTATTATAGTAGGTCAATCAAATCCCACATTTATAGTAGAGTCAAGGGACGAATCTAACTAGATTCACAAAACCTGAGCTCCAATAGATATTTCTAATTTGGTCAACTTTTAGACCAATTAAGAAATATTTACTAATCTCAACTCTATTTACTAAAAGCCGAAATTGCATTTTCGAGTCGAGTGACAACTATGGAAGCTAATTTTGAACCGATAATAATATCCTCCAATTATCATTCCATAAGTCAACCTTTGTTTGACCGTCAATATGTTGGAAGCAAAATGACCATTTTGTCCTTCTAACATGTATAGCCCTCTCCCATTTTTCATAAGATTAATTCGTAGTGCACAATTCACAATAGTTCAACGATTATATCATCGGACTATTGAGCTCAAATTCAAATGCCTATAGAGAATGCCTCGGAGTGATTATCTCATCATAATGATTAACTTATTCTTCAAAAGTATATGTTCTTTAATTTTTTTCATTCTGATTCTGAAAGTACCGAGATCGATCTTTCAATTAAGAATTCATATATTAACACCTCAAAGAATTTGAACCGGAAATCAAAGATACATTTCTCACTCGGGATTCAGGTAACTCATTCGATGATCGAGTAGATTCTTAATCCTAGTGATCACAAATGAGTCATTTAAAGGGATCTATCCAATCTGGACTAAATATATTATTGTTCTTATTTCCAAGTTATAGACAAATCCCAAAAAAAATAATGAAATATTATCAATATAAATTAATTCTCAACCTCATTGTTATACTGCATATATGCCTCGAAGGTCTCTCGTCTTTGCTTCTTATCAAATAGACTTATTCATTTATAAAAGTACTGAAGTAGTTTTTTATCACCTCTAATTTGCATAAACTTTAAGTCCAATACCACTATGAATTAAATTTGAGTCCCTTTCAACTGAGTGAAATGATGTGTTGACTAATTTAGTCTCTACACAAGTTTCACACCTATGATTTTAGTCAAATGAAACAGAAGGGAATAAATGTATACTTACTAGTTTCCATAAAGTATTAAAATTAATATGTTCTAATCTATCATAGAAAACTCAATCACTTAAGCAGAATATTTATTCTTATTACTATCAAAATCATGAAGTACATGCACTACATTCATTTTAAATAGCCTATTGGCTAGGTACCTTTTAAATATGCCACGTTTGGTGAGTACAAATGTATCATACTCAAATACTAGCTTAAATCCATTTTTGCCTAGTAAAGGTCGAGACACCAAATTTTTGAGAATGTCCAGAGCATGCAATACATTGATGAGGATTACTTTCTTATACCCAATGTCATCTTAAGCACTATTTTATCCAAACAAATAACTTTTGATGTCGTTGAGATGCCCATGAACAATCGCCATCCATTGATTGGAGTGTAAGATGAAAATATCTCTTTGCCATCACAAACGTGAGGAGTAGCCTCGTGTTTATGAACCATTCTCTCGAATTGTCCACCTTGTTGGCTTCAAATACAATAGTTGACATCATCAGTTCGACAATTTATCTTCTTTGATTAAGTGCACTTGGTCCTTTCTGTTATGCTTTTCAGTTGGCAATCCTTATCAATATGACTTGACTTATCATAGCTATAGCATTCTCTTTTGAATTTCTTGGCATTCCTCTTTCGCTTGCTATTATTAGAGTGTTTCCTTTTCTTACTAGTATTTCACTCTTCAAGTCTCATTTTCTTGCGTTTGTGTTTGCATTTCTATTCAAAATTTCGATTGTCATCCTCAATTCTCAATCTTATAATAAATTCTTCAAGTCTCATTTTCTTGCGTTTGTGTTTCGAACAATTCCAAAAATCTTTCCACATCGATGGTAATTTCTTGATACTCGCAGCAATCTAAAATGATTATGTGAGCTTCATTCCTTATGCATGTATCTCATGCATGATAATCTGTAACTCTTGAACTTGATTTATCACTATTTTGAATCCAGCATTTTGAAGTCCAGAAATTCAACAACAATGAATTTCTTCAATTCAACATTTTTCATTTTTTATTTCTATTCTAAGGATTTCCAAAGTATTTTAGCTATCTTGATCAGACTAAATACATTGCATATGTCAGTGTAGTTGAGGATGTAATTTCTATATAAGAAGTCAATGTGACTCCATGCATCAAACGTTGCTTGTCTTTGAGGATTTGTTTCCTCCTCATTAATAGACAGAACATCATTACACAAGAATTTCGTAAAATTCGGAGTTGTAAGATAAAATAGTATCTTTTGTTGCCATCTCTTAAAGTTCACTCTCATAAATTTTTTCAACTTTCCACATGAGCACTGCTAGGGGGTAAGACTGGTGTAGAATTACTTGCAATAATCAAATAAAACTACAGAATAGAAATTAGCACGTAAATAATAATAATCGTCTTAACATTGTTGAGAAAAATGATGCAACATGTCGAATTTACCATGCAATGACTTGTATTTAAAAAAATAATATTTTTAATAAGTGAAAAATTGGATAGAGTTTTGACTTACTGGACAAAAGAAATAAAGCAAAAATTAAAATAACCGATGAAAGAGTTCGATTATTTCTCCTTAAGACGATAGTGCCTAGCACTGGTGTTGATGGTTAGGGCTATCAATGAATTGGATTTTGATTTGAATCCGAAGAAATTAATGGGAGATGGATTCAGGGTCTCAGTCCGATAACCCGATCAAGATTCAAATTCGATAATCCGTTAATTAAATGGATCGAATATGGATATAGATCAATCCGATCCGATTTGTTATAAATAATTGAGTTGATAAAATATTTGTATAGTATATTATTTGTGATTAAAATAAATAAATTTATAATAATAGGTCATCAAATTCAAAAAATAAAAAAGTTGAAAAATTTATAATTATTAAACCCGTTTATAATTGAAAAAAAAAAAGAAAAAGAAAAAGAAAAAGAAAAAGTTGAATTAAGGATTCAACAATCAAATATTCGTTGAATTATCGGATCAGACTAGATAATTATTCTTATCGGATATAGGCATATCTGATCCATATCCGATCCATTTACAGCCCTACTGGCGGTCTTTTGGCACATTTTTCCCAAAATACAATGATCTCGACTCTTAATAGTATTACTACAAATTAGAAGACTTGATGAACCTAATAATGCTTTGATTTCTAATCTTGAAGAGGACTAAAAATAAAAAAAATTAATATTCAGTACAGAAATGCAAAATACGAAATAGTGTAGGAAGGAAATAAATATTATATTGGAATGTAGAAAATGCAACATATGGGAGCCAATTTATAAAAATAGAGAGATTGTGTTCAAATGACAACTTGTGGAAAGTTGTGTCTTGAACATACACATCCAACTTTTTGGATAGATAGCAACTATTCAGTTAGTCAAGTTTAATAGAAAAATCTCGAATTTTTAGAAGACATCATGTGTTGCGTACAGAAAAATTTGAGAGAAATAAATAATATAATTAAATATTATTTTACCAAAAAATTATATTAAATTGGCCTACTCAGTTGAACGGACGGTGGTGCACATGCGTGTGAGTTTTGACTCAACCTACTCGCATGTAGGTCATCTTCCCTTCAAAAGCAATTGATACATCTTGCGGTCCAAATCCAAATGTCAATCTTGAGCTAGATAAAATAGTTTTAAATCTTCTAGTTTTCGTATTTGGGATTGGAAATTTTTCAATTTTTCACTAATTTTTATTCCCAATTTATTTCAACAGCAAGTGACATCTTTTGGCCTTAATTTTTCATTTACCTAAACTTGATTTTGAGAAAATAAATATGATTCATTGATCTACTCTTGAAGTAGAATACACTTGGTTAAAGAAATCTTTAGTCAAAATTGGTCAAATCAACTTATAAAACAAATTGTTGAACAAAGCTTGGGATGGGCCAATATGGTAGTGCAGATAGTACCATGTGGTACATATATGGTGGTTCGGGGAGGTGGTTGTGGTGTTGGCATCGGTGATTTTATTGGTTACAGCGATGTAAATTTTTGTAACACGTGTTATATTGTGTGATGGAGGTGGTGTAACTCAATTTGTTATAAGTATTATATTTAGTATAAAAACATTGACGTTGGTTGTGGTAGTGGCGACAAAACACTATGAATTACTAGTGTTACACTATGTGATGGTACAGCTCGGTTGTGACAGTAATGTCAACAAAAAAAACATAATTTTTTGCTAGTGTTATATTTTTGTAACACATTACAAAAAGTGTTACAAAAATTTTATACATATTTTCTTTAATAAAAAAATTGAATAATATTTGTGAGATTACGTTTTAGTATATTTGTGAAAGTATCATTTTGTGTATATCAGAACATAGGCTCATTTTTTTTTTTTTTTTGATATGATGAAACAGTGCAAGTCCATTAAGTTTTTATAATAGATGTAGTCTATACATATCATTTTTCGTTTCTCTTTCATCAAAACTCTTATTCATTTCCTTTTTTATTAAAAAGAAAATCCTACACATTTTACTTGTTCAATTGAGAGTCCTCACTATTAGGAACAACAGACGATGATATTGTAAGTATTATGCCCTAGGTCCAATCAACTTTAGACATAAACAATTTAAATATATATATAATCGATGCATATTTATGGCAATATTTATTATTTTATTAAATGAATATTCTAATAAATTAAATAATAGAATTCGTAAATTCAAGTATTGGTGAATTGTTAATCACAAGGAGTTGTGATTGTGAGATACAAATTACATATGACTGAATCTTAAATCGTCTGTGGTCGAAATAATAACGAGATACGGATATAGTTATTACGGATAGACCATCACGTGTGACATTCTTATTTATGAAGTAAGTAACTGATCTCACAAGGTAAAGTGTGGTGGCACTTGAATAAACACGTGAATATTTTGTTTTAGAACAAAACATTGGAGACCCGTTGGGAGATTCCACATGAATAACTATCCGAGCGTCAGTGGTTAATCTCTAACGTTCAGTAGTGAAATTGGTCATTTGACTTGAAGTCATCATGGTACCTTATATGAGGACAATCATACTTTGGTGATGTTGAATGTTGCTCCACCAAGGTTCGTTAATACGATATCGTTCTAGTATGTGAAGAATCATATGAAGGTTGTAAATGATCAATAGAGGATTCGTCTCTCTGAGATAGTAAGAGATTATGATTTACATTTTATCCAGTTAAATTGATAATGAAATTCTTAGCCAAGGTGAACTCATAAGTCGAAAAAGAGTTTTCGACTTACATTGATTTAACAGTGGGTTAAAAGAAATAATCGATAAACGAGATTGACACATATCCATATCTCGTAATTGATCGGATCATATTGACGAAAGAATTAGAGTTTTACGGTAAATGAACAAGTTTAGTTTTGTCACACTACATAATATTTCCCGTCACATGTATTGCCCTAACACATTGTTATATGTCAATTTGAGACGATGAATGTGAATTAGATATAAATTAAAAGGGTGTTTTAATTTATCGATTTTGATTAAATCAACATAATGTTTCACACCGTTAGGCATCGTGATTGGGAACATAATGGGTCACACACAAAAGAGAACTAGAAGAATGAAATTTATCAATTAATTAATTGACAAGTGTTGGATAATTAATTAATTGGGTTACTTATTAATATGACCGAAATAATTAATTGGATTAATTAATTCATGGACTAAATTTAATTAATTTGATTAATTAAACATCATACCGAATTAAGGTTAAGAGAAGGGCCAAGCCCGCTTGGGCTTATATTAATATGCTACTAAGGTTTGAAAACTGTAGAGGAATAATTCATTCTTCCTAGCACAAGAAAAGAGAACCATAGCTGTCATTCTTGTTCTCTGTGTGGATTACCATTGAAGGCTGGACAATTGGACAGCTTGGATTGCAGGTCGTGATCATT
This sequence comes from Fraxinus quadrangulata, assembly GCA_903798255.1. Classification (NCBI taxonomy): domain Eukaryota; kingdom Viridiplantae; phylum Streptophyta; class Magnoliopsida; order Lamiales; family Oleaceae; genus Fraxinus; species Fraxinus quadrangulata. The sequence goes on along the minus strand of CAIGRB010090594.1, from coordinate 52,856 downwards.
GGAGTTTAAGAAAAATCAAAGGAGTTTGTGGAATTCATTAAAGGTATAATTCTTATCACAATTTCTATCTAAATACAATGCAGATTCTTGGTGGGAATTGAAATTCGTTTTACTTTCCACTCCACATGATTAAGTAAATTCTCTACATTGGTATCAGAGCCTACTTTGTATTTGTTAGAAATTGTTCTTGCAAGTTAGATCAGTCAAAAGTTGATTGTTCATATTTTTCTTGAATTTAGCAATATAGAAAAATATTTTTCATCTTCAAAAATCTGTTTTGAAAAAGAAAATAGTTTTTTGGGTCGAAAATTGGATTGGAGTTGTGCCGACGACACCGCATAGGGAGCAAGGCAGTACGCGATAGCGTGCTGCTGCTACCAGTTGCAACGGTTTTGGGGAGCAAGGCAACACGCGCTGCTACCAAATGCAGCGGCGTAACACAGTAACTACAGTGTTCGCGTTGCTGTAACACAGCAGCGTTCGTGCGCGAACGCACTCCGGTGCCGCCCAACAAAAGAAAATTGTTTGGGTGAATTTTAGGATTTCAGAAAATGGGTGGAGGCGGAGGCCTCTGTTGCAATTTGTGAAATTGCAGGCTCCCACCTATAATTATAAAAAAGGGGGTCTGTTTGCAATTTTTAAAATAAAGGACTTGTCTTGAAATTTTCAAAACTGAAGGACTTGTTATCAATTTTAAAATTGGGGTGAAAATGAAATTTAAAAAAGGGTTTTGGATTTAATTATTAAAGAATTTCAAATTTTGAATTTCAAAAGTGTTTGACCCAAATTTAAATTTTATTTAAAATTAACGACTTTTATATTTTCGTTAAAATTGATTTTAACTTAAATATTAAGTTTTGACCCTAAATTGAATTGAATTTTATTTACGAGTTTTATCCTAAATTAAAATATTAATTCAATTGAAATTAGAGTTGGACTCTAATTTATTATTTAATTAAAATTTGATTTTAGTTAAATTATCCACCCTAATATATTCTAGAAATTAGAGTTGGACTCTAATTTGATATTTAATTAAAATTTGATTTTAATTAAATTGTCCCGTCTTAAAATTTAAATGAATTAGAGTTAGACTCTAATTTG
>CAIGRB010090594.1:0-12969 GCA_903798255.1 Fraxinus quadrangulata | reverse complement strand
GAGGCTAAGCTTACTAGGTCTCCGTTTCATACTATAGAAAGTAGTACCGAGCCATTGGAACTAGTCCACAGTATTGTGTGTGACTTAAAATTTGTCCAAATAAGAGGCTGCAATAAGTACTTTATTACTTTTGTCGACGATAGCACGAGATATTGTTATGTGTACTTGGTTAAAAGAAAAGACGAAGCTATCGATAAGTTCATTCTTTATAAAAATGAAGTTGAAAATCAACTTAGCAAGAAAATAAAGGTGCTACGAAGTGATCATGGTGATGAATATGAATCACCATTTGGTGAATTTTGTGCTAAACGTGTAATAATTCACTAAACTAGTGCACCTTATTCACCTTAGCAGAACAGAATTGCAAATCGTAAGAATCGAACGTTAAAAGAAATGATGAATGCTATGTTGATTAGTTCTGGATTACCACAGAACATGTGGGGAGAAGCTATTCTTTCTACGAATTACATTTTGAATAAAGTGTTAAGGAAGAATATGGATTAGACTCTGTATGAACTCTGGACAAGTCAGACACCTTCATATAAATACTTACGAATGTGGGGATGTCTTGCTAAAGTTGTGGTGCCTCCTCCTAAGAAGGTCAAGATTGGACCTAAGATAGTTGATTTTGTGTTCATTGGTTATGTACAAAATAGTAGTGCATATAGGTTCATTGTGCATTATTCGAATGTACCTGATATTCATCCGAACACGATTATAGAGTCTAGGAATGCACAATTTTCTGCTTCTGGCAGCAGTAAAGATCTAGTTGAAGAAGGTGAGGATGAGCCTAGACGGAGCAAAAAGACCAAAACTTCTAAGATATTTGGCCCTACTTTTCTTATATATTTGATGGAGAATGATCCTCAAAACTATAAAGAAGTTATATCTTCTCCAGATGGTTATATGTAGAAAGAAGCCATCAAGAGTGAAATAGATTATATCCTACAGAATCATACTTGGGAGTTAGTAGATCTTCCACCGGGCTGTAAGCCTTTGGGTTACAAGTGGATCTTCAAGAAGAAGATGAAAGTGGATGGTTCCGTTGATAAATATAAAGCTCGGCTAGTAATAAAAGGTTATAAGCAAAAAGAAGGCCTAGATTACTTTGATACTTATTCTCCTGTGTCGAGAATAACTTCTATCCGGATGATAATTGCTATTGCAACCTTGCGAAATCTGGAAATACATCATATGGATGTAAACAGCTTTCCTAAATGGAGATTTGAATGAAGAAATCTACATGGAGCAACCAGAAGGGTTTTCGACTCCAGGTCAAGAAAGGAAAGTCTGTAAACTGGTTAAATCACTTTATGATTTAAAGCAAGCACCGAAGTAATGGCATGAGAAGTTTGATAATGTTATGCTTTCTAGTATTTTAGAATCAACGAGTGTGACAAGTGTGTATATGTCAAGGACACTAATGACGGATATATCATATTATGTCTATACGTAAACGCATGCTCATTGTCGGGAGGTCTGACAAGATTATCAAAGCCACTAAGAATATGTTAAACTCAAAGTTTGATATGAAAGATATGAGTCTCGCGGATGTCATTTTGGGAGTAAAAATCACTCGAACACCAAATGGACTTGTGCTATCTCAATCTCATTACATTGATAAGATACTAGACAAGTTCAACAAGTCAGATACCACTGTGGCCAGGACTCCAGTAGATTTGAGTCTCCACTTATCTAAAAACACTAGTGATGGTATATCACAGTTAGAATATTCTCGGATAATAGAGAGTTTAATATATTTAATGACTCGTACGAGAGCGGATATAGCATACTCAGTTAGCAGATTTAGTAACCCAGGTGCTATCCACTAGAGAGCCATTTTCAGGGTATTACATTATTTGAGCTACACTCGTGATTTTGGACTGCATTATTCTAGATATCCTACAGTAATTGAAGGGTATGCTGATGCAAATTGGATATCAGATATGTCATATTCAAAATCTACTAGTGACTATGTCTTCACTCTTGGTAGTGCAGCTGTCTCTTGAAAATCGTCGAAATAAACTTGCATCGCAAGATCTACAATGGAATCAGAATTCATTACTTTGGATAAAGTGACTGAAGAAGCAGAGTGGCTTCGCCAGTTTGTTAAGGATATTCCAAGATGGTCAAAGCCTGTGCCTGTAATTTGCATTTATTGGGATAATCAATCAGCAATTGGCAGGACACAGAGCAATATGTATAATGGTAAGTCCTAACATATTCAAAGACAACATAATACCATTCGACAACTACTCTCACAAGGTATTATCACTCTTGACTATGTGAAGTCAAAGGATAATATTGCGGATCCGCTAATCAAAGGGTTAACTTGGGAGCTAGTTGTAAAAGCATTGAGGGGAATGGGCTTGTAGCCTATGACGTTGAAAGGTATCATGGTAGAAATCCAACCTAGCTGAATGGAGATATCTGGATCTAGGATCAAAGGGACAACTAAATCATGTATATCTGTGTGAGTCACTGAGAACTGCTCATTCCTATGGTGCTCACAGTGATTGGAAGATGCAGGTTAAGCTATGCTTTTAATAACCCTTAAGCGTTGTTAAGAGGTCACCTATGTGAGTGTAAAGTATGGCCACTTTTATAAGGATTGGGAATGCTACATCCTTGAACAAACACTTGCAGAATCAGGCAACGTGTTCATGGCTAAAACGAACACAACATTGAGAACGACGCTGTCTAGAATGGTCCTGTGTGAGGTCTATTGTCTTGGTTTACACAAATGGCGAAATAGTTCAAAGTATCAAATCCACTAGTTTGCTAGTAATACTCGATAGATTTTCACAAGGGAATGTTCAAAACTCAATGATACCTATCCTATGAAGGATTGATTCGATTTACTCTCTCTCCTTCTCTCTTGAGTCTCTAGTTTTTCGCAAATTTTCATTCATGTGGGGGATTGTTGGAAACTATTTCATTAGTTTTTCCTTTTGGTTGAATGAAAAATCAGAAACCGAAACCGTTTCACATTTTGGTTCAGTTTCAAGTTGTGGTTGAATGTAAAATTCAATCTCATTCTTCATTACCAATTTTAATTTCAGCTGTTTCATTTGTTACTAAATGGAAATTAATGCTATGGTTAAATGGAAATCAAAGTAGCTCACCTATATAAAGCCAACCTCATTCTCAGTTTAAAAAAATAAAAAAAATAAAAATCAAAAACAGCAGCCTCGGTTGTGTCCTTCTTCTTCCTTTGCTAAAGTTCTTTGAGAGATAGACACAGCTAGTTTGTAGGCCAGTAATGTTGTGCAGCGTGAACCAACAATCAATTGTATCCTGGGAATCGAACACTGATCAAAACCTCTTGTGCCTTGGCGAGGCGGCGAATTCGATTTAAGGAAACCATGTAAATACGTGCCTTCGATTTTGGTTTGATTTACTTTGATTCTTTAATTTTCCCCAATAGATGGTTCAGTACCAACATGAGAAGGATACTAGGCCCTTTACCAGGGAGATGTTTAAGGATGCCTTCAACGACAACTATTTTCCTAAGAGAATTCGCTAGCAGAAGGAGAGAGAATTCATTAAGCTGGAGTAAAGAAATCGAACAGTTGCAGAATATGAGGCTGAATTTGCTCGTTTGGTGAAGTTCACTCCAGATCTAGTCGCTTTCATATCTTATTATAAATTTTGGTAAGGTAAGGTGAAATCGCCTATTGTATTACGTCCGTGATGAGTCTTCGATTCGTTCCTGCCCTCAGAAGAAAGAAGAGCAAGGTGATTTGAGGAAGGACTTCAGTCTCGCACAAAGTAAGCAGTTATACCCTTCGAATTATCAACTTATAGGGAAGTGATTATCAAGTCATTGTTGGTAGAAAGAGCCCAACTTGTACATAATGAAGCGAATAAGACCCAGCTTGGTAGTGACAAATTTGGTGGCAAAAATTTGAAGGGGCAGATTTTGAAGAATAACGGTCGGAGTAATGACCAAGGTAACAACAAAGGTTATTATCGAAACAAGCAGCAAAGAACTACATGCTCAAAATGTAGGAAGGAACATCAAGGTGAATGTCTTCATGGCAAGGGTCTATGCTTTTAGTGCGGAAAGCCCTATCACCTTGTAAATGACTACAAGGAAAATCCCTTTCCTAACAAGAATGAGCAAAAAAAGATTACTCAGGCACGAGTTTATTTTATGACTAGGAAAGAGGCTAAAAATGCCTCAACCATGGTGATATGTACATACATCTTAACTAGATTACTTCCTTGTGGAACATAATTTAATGGTATGTATATGTCCTCAATTTATGTAGGCACCATGTATGTATGAAATACTCCTGCCAATATTCTGATTGATTCTGGTACCACCCATTCGTTCATTAGTCCAATGTTTGTCAAGAAGTTGGAGAAGATTTTTACACATTCGGATGAACAAATTAGCGTGTCCACTCCCTTCGGAGCCATAATGAGTTCAAGCTATGTTCTAAGGGATTGCCCGATAATAGTCGATGGGAAAAAACTACCAGCGGATCTTATAATATTAGATATTCATGACTTTGATATCATATTAGAAATGGATTGGTTGTCGAGATATTATGCTACAATTGACTGTCACGTAAAGGAAGTCATGTTTTGAACCCCCAAATGTGCCTAGCTTTTACTTTGAGGGAAGAAAGGCAAAGCCCTCTATTCCAATGATAACATCGAAGAAAGCTAGCCATATGTTAAGTAAGGTTTGTGGCTTATCTGGCTTCAATAATGGAGGTACCAAAGTCTAATGTTTCAATTTAGCATATTTCCCTGGTTCAAGAATATCGAGACGTATTTCCAGATGATCTCACATGTTTGCCACCTAATAGAGAAATCGAATTTGTTATCAATTTGATACCTAGAACAACCCTAATATCAAAGACACCATATCAAATGGCCCCAGCTAAAGTCAAGGAACTCAAGGAGCAACTCCAAGATCTCACGAATATAGGGTTTATTCGACCTAGTTTCTTGCCATGAGGTGCTCCCGTTCTGTTTATAAAGATGAAAGATGCTCAATGAGATTATGTATGGACTACCGAGAGCTAAAAAGTAACTATTAAGAACAAGTATCCGTTGCTCATAATTGAGGATTTGTTCGATCAACTCCAAAGTGCTGGGCATTTTTTCAAAATTGATTTACAATTAGGTTATTATCAACTGAGAATCAAAGAAGAAGATATTCCAAAGACCATTTTTTGCACCCGGTATGGGCATTATGAGTTCCTAATAATGCCATTTGGTTTGACTAATGCCCCTCTAGCTTTCATGGATATGATGGATCGAGTTTTTAAAGAATACCTAGACCAGTTTGTAATAGTTTTCATCGATGACATCTCGATCTATTCTCATTCCAAGGAAGAACAAGGGTGGTACTTTCGTTAGGTTCTTGAAATACTTCGAGAGAAGAAACTCTTTGCTAAATTCAAGAAGCGCGAGTTTTTGTTAGATAGAGTACCATTCTTGGGGCATATTGTATCAAAAGAAAGGATCGCTCTAGATCCTAGCAAGGTTGAGGCTATCTAAAACTAGCCAACACCATCCAATTTTGGAGATGTCTGTAGTTTCCTTAGATTCGATGGCTATTATCGAAGGTTTGTTAAGGGATTTTCTAAAATTGCCTCAACATTAACCAAGCTAACCAAGAAGGATGTAAAGTTCCACTAGACCTCGGATTGCGAACGAAGTTTTCAAGATTTGAAGAAATGTTTGACTTCAGCACCTATCCTAACTATTCCACAAGGGAACGAAGGGTTCCTTATCTATTGTGATGCTTCAAAAAAGGGCCTTGATTACGTGTTGATGCAGTCTTGTAAGGTAATTGCTTTTGCCTCAAGATAATTGAAGGAATATGAAAAGAATTATGCAATACATTATCTCGAGTTGGCAGCTGTCATTTTTGCGTTAAAAATTTGGAGTCATTATTTATATGGGGGTCAAATGTGAGATCTACACGAATCATGAAAGCCTAGTTTTTTGAAGCAAGAGTAGTTTTTTGTGTGTTTTGAGAATTCGAATAAGAGGGTCCATGTGATCCAGATATGTAATCATCAATTGTAAGTAATGAGATTTGAGGATTTGAACTTTTCTGCTTGTTCTTTTTCTTCTCAAAAGAACTCATTCTCTCTTATTTCGTATACACTCTCTAGCGAGGAAGTTTGTAAGAAAGTTTGATGAGCCTTGTATATATAAGATTTTGAAATCAAAGTAGGATAAAATTGCTTGCCATCTAGAGAAAATTTGTTTGGAAATAAGGTTTTTTACGTCTTTTTGTAAAACATCCTTTGAAGCTTTGCAATCTTTTTTTAAAATAAAACTTCTATTGATCAAATCATCTTGAAATTTTGAAATGACAAGAATGATTGCAAGAATCTCCTTTTTGATAGTGGAGTAATTCTTTTGAGGACCTGTCCAAACACCTGAGTGATATCTGGCTAATTGTTCTTGGCTTGTGTTGAAAGAATCTATTTTAGGACCCCCACCATACTTTATGTCTGACGCATCTATCTCTACAATAATGGAGGCATTTGGGTTTGATAGATTGGACTGCAAGGGTACACTCATGACTCCATGAGTTAGGCTGCTGTTGTAATCTTTTGTATAATAGAATGCATAGAATTCTAATATTTTTGACAAAGTCACCAACATAATTAACACACCCGAGAAATGTTTGAAAACTATTTTTGTCTAATATTTCATGAGGAAACTTATGTGTGAAATCTAGACTTCTTTGAATTTGTGTAAGTGCTCATAAATGAATAGTATGGCTTAGAAACCTTATTTTTTTTTGACATAAAACAATTTTTTTAGCTGAAACAGCTAGAACATTTTGTTTTGTAATATGAATGAATGAATGTATGCAAATGCTTGAAATGTTGTTCTATACTTTCAGAAAATATTAGAACATCATCAATGTAAACAATGATAAAATTTGAAAATGGATTGAAAATATCATTCATAATTTTTTGAAATTTTAAAAGAGCATTTTTTAGACCAAATGACATAACATTTTACTCGTACTGACCAAAAGGAACATTGAAAGCAGTTTTCAATGTCAAACAAGAATAAGGTTTCTAGGTCATACTATTCATTTAGGAACATTTACACCAATTCAAAGAAGTCTAGATTTCACAAATAAGTTTCCTAATGAAATATTAGAAAAAAAATAGTCTTCAAAGATTTCTCGAGTGTGTTAATTATGTTGGTGACTTTGTCAAAAATATTAGAATTCTATGCGCTCCATTATACAAAAGATTATAAAAGAAGCCTGACCCATGGAGTCATGAGTGTACACTTGCAGTCCAGTCTATCAAAAAGGCTATCAAAAGCATCCCATGCCTTTCAAATGCCTCCATTATTGTAGAGATAAATGCGTCAGACATAGGGTATGGTGGGGTCCTAAAATAGATTCCTTTCAACACAAGCCAAGAACAATTAGTTAGATATCACTTAGGTGTCTGGACAGGTCCTCAAAAGAATTATTCCATTATCAAAAAGGAGATTCTTGCAATCATTCTTGTCATTTCAAAATTTCAAGATGATTTGATAAATAAAAGTTTTATTTTAAAAATAGATTGCAAGGCTTCAAAGGATATTTTACAAAAAGACGTAAAATCTTTGTTTCCAAAAAAGTTTTCGCTAGATGGCAAGCAATTTTATCCTGCTTTGATTCAAAATCTTATATATACAAGGTTCATCAAACTTTCTTGCAGACTTCCTCACTAGAGAATTTATACAAAATAAGAGAGAATGAGTTCTTTTGAGGAGGAAAAAAACAAACAGAAAAGTTCAAATCCTCAAATTCCATTACTTACAATTGATGATTACGTATCTGGATCACATGGATCCTCTTATACAAATTCTCAAAACTCACAAAAAACTACTCTTGCTTCACAAATTCCAACTCATCCTGCTCAAAAAACCCAACCTTCAAACTTCAAAAAAGTCGTTCAAACTGATACCGAAAAATTACCAGAAATCAATCCTTCTCAAAAAACCATTCCATATTTTACCAAACCAATTTACCTTCCAATTTGTGGAATGTAAACTTCATAGATTCACATATATTCATGCCTTGATGAATGTCTTGATGATATCTTTCCTCATAATTTCCATTTTTTACCAAAAAATATCAGAAAATCTCGTGAGTACAATGAGACGATCTTGATCAAAACTGGACCAGCAATTATTACTCACACACCAAATTCTCAAAGAAAAGATCATATTGATTTCTCAAAAATCTCCATTCAAAGGGTATGGTCGTACGAAGACTGAGGGACCAACCCATGGAATGAGAAGAAAATGAATTTATCTAAAAATATTTCATTTCAATATCGTTTCAATTATTTTGATTACATTGATGCATGGTCTAATGTCTTTTTCTTTATACTAGTAACGCATTCCTGGTTGAGATGTGCTATGTGTACATAATGGACATTATAATGGTGTACATAATGGACACCATAGGGGCCGCTTGTCGAGTCAGGCCGCCATGTGTACATTATGGTGTCCATTATGTATACATAGAATTTTCCTTCCTGGTTTATCCTTTTTAAACAGGCTTGTTCAAATAATTTTTTAAAATGCTTTCACACACACATACATACATACATAATTGGAGGGCATAATAGGAATTAGTAAAATAATAGCATTAAAATTTGAGTTTAAATAAGTTAACAAGAGTAAAGTACGGATCCCATTAGTTAATTAGTAGGAATTATGCCTAATTAGCTACAATGAAATCAAGGATTTTACTTATTTACTCACCCCTTGCATATCAGTAATTCCTCCTGTCTTGTTGAATTTGAAGAATTTATTGTAAGGTACTCAATAATTTTCTTTACTCTATTCTTGAAGTTTGCTTTCAAAAAAATAATTATGAAATTTCGATTGATAGCATTAAAATAGTGTTTATCAATCATGAATAGATACACTGTTCACTTCATCCGTACATGTATAATCAACATTTATTTGTGCACGCATATAGATGGCCTAATATATAAACATACTCAGAGATACACGCCCATATATTAACATATTCATAAAAGAATTAGGCCATCTATATGCGTGCACNTTGCTCAATTCCGTTGCATGATTATATGTTGCATTTCAATGTGTTTGATATGTGCATAGCATGAATTTGAGTGATCTTATTACTTGGTGTAATTGTTGCATGCATAGTAAGTTATGGTACATTAGCTCTCTCTGTGTGTGTGTGTGTGTGTGATTATATAAGTAGGTGGACATATATTGTGTTTTTTGTATATAAGTATAGGTAAATGAGGGTTGTGTGCACGTACATAGATCAATGTAAATTTAAATCTAAACCCGTGTCAATTTGTGTATACATTTTTATAATAATATAATTAAAATAAATAAAATAACTTAATAGGAAAATATTATGGCTTAACCTTTAAAAGTGGTTTTCGACGAAGTTCTTAAATAATTGATATGAATTAGGATTTTGGCACATTGCTTCGTGAGTTACTAGGGACATCTCCACTTGTCATTCGAGAAGTAAACTGCTAGGATTCAAGGTAAGTGAACCTCACCTTATTTTCATGTGTCCATGACTTGATTAAATGTATGAACATATTATCTAAATTGTCCTTATGTGAACATGATATATGATTATTATGTTTCTCATAACATTTTTTTGTTAATGATAATGCATTCATAAACATGTGTGAACTTTCATGAGGTAAAACGTTTTTAAATGTTAATGGGTCCAGGAATGTTTTAAAAAAATATGTATCCCGAATTTTTTATTACGACGTATATGTCCATGTCATGAAAGGTGTGAGTGGAAAATGGGGCGTGGGGACCAGCGCATTCGACCAATGTTCAATGTTAATGTTAACCATTTTGCGATACCATCGGTAGAATGAATCGGGTTCCAAATAATAATTGCCTACTGCACTCTAATTAGCTAGGCGATATACTAAATCGAGCCTACAATGTTAACGTTAATGTTTTTAAAGAAAATGGGATACATAATAGAAAATTTTTTTTTTTTTTTTTCAAATAATGCATGCATATCTAGTATGTTATATGTCTAATTCCACTTGTGGCGTATAATTGGTACAAATATAGAGATGACATTGCAAGTGGATGGGAGAGTTCATGTAAGTTAAGAATTGAAAATTCAAAGAGATGAATGATCCTGATATCGCTATGCAGGCAATTTTTGACCTAAGCTCTTCCTAATTAGCACGAGTATCGACTGGAATCGCCACTACGCAGCACAAATTCCCTTTACATTGTTCTTTATTCAACGGCTCCTCAGCTGGTGATAATCATTCTGTGGCCTAACTCCAGTTTAATTACTAGGATATTTAAGAGAATCATCAACATATTTCTGGCCTTTATCATGCTCCTTATCGCTACTAGTTTCTCATTCTTTATCATCAGGCAAGTTGTGGTGTGTAGTCTTTCTTAAGCAACGTGTGTTCCTGTGAATTACTATAAAAATTTATTACATCTATCTGCTTGAAATTTTGTATCTAGGTCAGCCATGGCCATCTAGCAGCCATCATAAAGACAGACTAGTACAAGGATATCCTAGGGACCAATGGGATCATACCAATACAAACCCAGTTGTAGGGAAAATCAAAACAAATAGCCACATCAGTTAAACATGGAGTAGATGATGCGGGGATTGGGGTACTCCACCTAATACGTTATCCTCTTGGGAGTCCAAAAAAAACTGTCAAAAAGGGACAAAAGATACTTCTAACATGAAATGGTTGTCATTTTCACCGTTCACTTCTTGCCAGAAAGTCGGGACCGACCTCGCCATGCTCTCTTTAATCAGAAGGAATTTGACCTCCATACTAAAATATCGTGAACTGTAAGTGTTTGAGGCTCACATAAGATAGTCCTGGAAGAACAGTTGATCAGTGCAATGCCAACAACCAAAATTTCATGATAGTCTGTGAACCAACATCTCAACCATTAGGAATTCAAGGAATATCAGGCAGGTTCAGTAACTACTAGAATGTTAGGAATAAAGGAACTTCAAAGAGACAAGTCATTGACAATTGAAGGTGGTGACCAACCTAATGAAATCCTATAAATAAACAGTGTTTATGGACTCCTAATAAGCGTATAAGATAAATAATAAGTTGAAACTCTTCCCAGTTATCTGCATAATATGCCTAACTTGAGAGGGAGTCCCACTGGTCATTGCAGCCTCCTATTTGCACATGGCTAAGCAAACTAGGAATCTTCACGTCAATTATGATATCATAAGAGATTAAAATTTTTACCTAAACCATAGTTCTTTAAGTAAAGATTTTTACCAAAAAATTTGTATCAAGAACCATAGTTCTATCTGGATAGCCTGTATGCCATTCGCACATCTTACACCATTGTCCAACGCCATAAAGCGTACGTTGATCTGTATATATTACTGCAGCCGCCAAAAACGGAGGCAAACATTTGAGCATTTTATACTCCACTAAGCAAGCAAAGCTTAATCAAATAGAAAGAGTAGTTCAAGCTGACAGAACAACGAAGGTGAATATTTGAGAATTTCACACACTCAGAAAGCAAAGATTATTCAAGTAGAAAGAGAGTAGCTCAAGCTGACAGAAACATGACTGAAACTAAAACTTCCTCATATTTGGAAGCCAAGAGCATAGCTACCAAACCAACAAGCTGCAACTTCTTTCTCTCTACAGTTTGTTTTGCTAAAAATCTGTCTATTAGGTTTACAGTAAGAAACAATGTCTCGTCCTTAAGGTCGTAAGTGTGGTATACCTCTGGCAAAAAAGAAAAATCAATCATTAGGTTCACAGAATCGATTTTAGTCTGCGAAACACAACATATTATAAAGATCATTGTGTATTCTATAAGACCTACAGAAGCCAGTCAATTTTAATAGCCCTCATCCTCTCATTTATGTCAAATTTTTGTGCCATATAGCCTGACGGAACACAGCTACAGTTCTACAGAATGAAAAACTTTTTCGTCATGAAAACAAGGATGAAATTTTGAAATTATTCAGTCCAATTAAACATCAAATTTTGAAAATGGATAAAATTTCTATTTTGTTAATATTTATTTTAGTATAACCTAACCTAAACTAAAAACTAATAGGTTTTTGTTGAATCTAAATGCATATGAGTTCTTACTTCTTACTTCCATTTTCTTGTAGCGGGCATATAGATCTTCAACATACTCAACAACTGAAAGGGGATTCTTTGCATCACAACTGTCAATATCCATAATGAACTCTTCAAATAAGTCCTTCATATACAAAGATAACTCAAATAACGTTGCTGACCATGTTTTCAATGGCTAATAAATTTAAGCTGTCACGCAGAGTGAAACTTCTATTCCTACTTCAACTCCTTCACATGGTCCTCCTTGTAGGTCATTTCCTATTCATCACCATTTCCTCTTCTAGAACTTAACCAGAAATTCAGCCTCAATGTTCCGTGAAGCACATTTTGCAAGACCAAACAATCATTAACAACATATTGAAGAGTCAATCACACCCAGACTAACTCAGGATTTGGCACCTTCAATCCTACTCCACTGGTCTCTCTCAATCTAAGCTAACTTCTCCATTCAATTCAGGAATGAGAAGTATTAGAAACTAAGTTGACATTTTGGTAATGAACGGTCCTGATCTCACACTGATCTAACCAAATAGGAGATAATTTCCAAAATGGCCTTTGACCACTTAATAAAAACAAAAAAAAAAAGATAAAACTAAAGGAAAATTTTCTCACAATCAAAAGGCCAAAAATACCGTTAAAGGAGAAAAGAAAAACTTCTCTCACAGTCAATCCAGTCGACCAACACCGACCACCACAATCCACTGACCGGCATCGACCACCAAACAGAGAAGCTAGTCACCGAAGAATCAACAAGGTTAGTTTTGGTGACAATAAAATTTATTTTTCATATAAAGTGTAGATGATTCTCAAAAATACCTTTATTTAGCTTCTTTGTTGATTATTTAGGTAGATG
>CAIGRB010090589.1:54131-95842 GCA_903798255.1 Fraxinus quadrangulata | reverse complement strand
AATAATAATAAAAAAAAAAATATAAGATTTTTCACCATGGAAATGGTGAAATAGGATAAATTAAATGTAATCATCTTTTTAACTAAACTCGTTATTGATAAACTGGAAATCAATCCACTCAAACTGGTGCCATGCCATGTATTGTGTAAATTTAAAAGCGAATGCAAAACTAATTACAAAACAGTTGGGATAAGTGTCTAAATTGTTAGGATTATATTGTAATTGATAAATGTTTTGGAAGTTATTAAAAAATTATTATTTATCTATTTATGTATTACACGATTATTAAATCTAATGAGTATGTGATTAAGTGTCCTCGATTGGTAGGCGACATACAAATTGAGTGTTTGTGTCGAGAAGTATTGTTGAAAATGTGGGTCGTGGATCTCCCATGTGAGGTGACATGACTCAAAAGTTATTAAAGTGGACTAGAGAGAGTTGTTTGAATAGAATTCAAATCTATAACTTTCCTCTATTCCCACCAACTTCCATGATTTTATATAACTCCCATAACTTTGTCTTGCAATTAGATAAAAGAGAAAAAATATAGCAAAATAAAAGTGAATTTCGTATGAAAAATCACTCAAAAATAGAAAAATGCTTAAAACCACATATATGGTATGTAAACTCACAAAATTAGGCATTTAGATTGTGGATAATAATCCATTTTCATTGTGATTTCCCTGAGAACATTATAGAACAAGAAAATACAGATTTTGGAGTTTGAAAATACGAAGTGATTCAACCACAGAAAGATCTTAGAATTTATCATTTCAAGTAAGAAATTGAACTTGAAATTCATGTTCAAGTATGCTTCGAAATATTACATTAGTATTAGAGCTATAAGGTTAAATTTCTTTTTTTGTAAAACATGCTTAAATATGCCGTTACATGACTCAATTGAGTTATGAATCTTGAATGTAAAGTTTAAAAATCTTATGTGGTCTTTAATGTCATCTTTTGATATATAAGTCTAAAATTAACAAAAATTTGGAATTATGTATATAATATATTTCAGAATTCGCTTGCAAAATTTCATCAATTTTCGATATTCCATTTGGGAGAAAATTGAATTCCTAGTCAATTTTGCAAAACAAATTAAAAATTCAATGCATTTTATTCGTTGATTTTCATGCAATAATATTAGTATGGTTAGAAAGGTATTTTAATGAGCTTTCAAAACTTATAACGAACTTAAATTTTGGCCTTGAAATGAAAAATTTATGACCTCCCAAAGTTTAGATGAAAATCTGAATTTCGGAGTTTAAGTTGGTAAAACTCAAAATTTCATTACATGATAACTTCTTCTATACCATGTTTCATGCTTCTTAATATAGTTGGATAGATCTTCCAGATATCTTTTAAAAAAAATAATTAATTTTGGCATAAAAATGAAGAAGATATGGCCTCTCGAGATTTGGTCGAAAATTTGAAAATTTTTGCATGAAATTAAAAACGAATAAAAGTAACTTTCGTCATTTTCCCTCTCATCCAGATCTATTAGGGGATGTTCTCTTTGTGTTTTAGTTTTGTGTTTTGAATTTTAAATTCATTTTGAATTTTGTGTTTTGAGTGTTCATTTTGAGATTATTAAAAATGTGTTCTTTTTGACATTTTGAAAAATTATTTTGAAAACACCCAAAACGCTTTTTGAAAATTTTGGCTTGATTATAATTGAAAACATCCAAAACGACAAATTTTTCATTTTGGATTTTCTTTGTAAATTTTTAATTTATTTTCAAAAACACGTTTTTATTATTTTGAAAAATTAAAAATAGAAAACAACTTGAAAATGATAAGAAAACAGACAATTTGTATCCCAAACACATTCTTAAAAATTGATTTGTAAAATCTAACTATACAGATGAACTTATAACGTCGAAATTAGTTGGGATGACCAATTGAAAAAAAAAAAAAAAATCGACGGTGTGGCGATGTTAACGCGTGCCACCCCCTTTTATTAATTAAAAAATAATTGAAGATTGTACCGCACGTGAGGGTGTGTGTGGGACCCGATTTCAATTCTAAAAATTATATATTGGTCCTTGAATTATTCTTTTTTATTATAATAAAATTGATTTTTGAATAGTTAAAAATATGTTTTTTTTGTAATTGATGCTTAAAATAAATTTGAAAAAAACATAAATAATATTTTTTAATTTGATTAAATTCTATTTTTTTTAATAAAATCAAAAATATTTATTAAGTAGTATTTGACTAGTGAGAATTATTTTTTTAAAGTGCTATCATTTTTCTGAAAATAAAAAAATATTCTGAAAGTATTTAAAATATCACATTTATATATGTTCATGAATTGTGTGAGTCTTTGATTAGGTTATGTAATCCATTGTGATTTGTTTTCAATTTTTTATCTTGATCAGATATGGCTGGATCTATACACACTTATATCATCTTTAGAAAAAAGACTAGAAACTTGTTGAAAAGCTACATGTTTATTAAAATTAATAAATGGATCTAGAGCATAACCTAGTGGAATACGTGAATATTTTTTGGGACATTTTTTTAATAAAAAAAGTACAATAATTCTGATATCACTTCCCATTTGCTGAGATTATGTTGAAACAAATATTAAAGTGAGGTTGAAAATCTATATGATAAAACTTAAATGATGTGAGTTTCATTTTTCGATTATAATTGGAATTATTTTCAAGAAGAATTAATTTGTGATATCATGATATATGTAATAATTGAATAAGTGTGCATATTTATACTTTTATTGCTCATTATGGAATTATCTCATTGAATTGCATGATATCTATTAACTCGTAAATTGTTATGAATGCTAAGATTAGTATGTCTTATTTAGACCTATTGATTGTCAGTTGAGTGATAGTTCGGTGATTGAAAGATTTAGAAAAATCTCACCTAAAACTATTTGATTCACAAATCAAGTGAGAGTTCTCAAGTTGGAAGAATTAATGTAATTCACCTATGGAATTAATGAAATTAAGATTATGATAGTAAAACAATAGGATTGTGGACGATGATTGGTTACACAATGAACTTTTAACTCTGTGTCTAACATTGAACTATTGTATACGTTTACATTAATGAAAATGGCATATGTGCATAAATGGGCATTGATTGAGATTAAAATGTCTCTAAAATCTGATAGATCATGGTATCAAAATCTATTATTGTTGACCTTAATAAAATTGATAAGCTAAATGCGATAACATTTGGAATGATAATATTTTAAGTGTACTAGGAGAATATAATGCTCTAGAGAACATCAACCATGCAATAAAAGACCTGATTAGATCATACTACTCTAGAGACTAAAGATCTGAATTTTGTCAAGTATGGAAAAAGATAGATTCTAGTGCTCGAGCATTTAAATTGTTAAACTATGTTATAGATGATCTTTTTTCTCGAATGTGACTTAGTTGAGATGGTTAACACAGTGTTGATATTTTTGTTGGTCAAATTCCTTTTGATGAGTAGTAAGTTCAAACTAGTCTCTTCTTAATATACGGGACCTTTGAAAGTCATTGTGACTTAAAATTGAAGCATAGATTTTCTCTATTGACACTATTCGTTGTGTGAGTTAAAAGACATACAATTTGATGTTGCTAAATCTTGAACACATACTAGTGTAGCAATGTTCTGTTTCGCAAAAGACTTCGAATCTAAAGTTTTAAATTAGCTAAAACAAATGTGGGATAGACGATGAAACTGAAAAAGGGACCAAGAAGAACATATCAATAGAAGTACATGAAAGTGATTTTGGTAAATAACCAATATTATAAAGGTTCAAGTGTTTCAACTAATCTCTTAGTTCGAAAAAATTTAAGTTAAAGGATATTGCACTTGAATATGTTCTTCCTAGTATTGTTTGTGTCAACACTATACATATTAGATTTTATCTTGTATGGATAGTGGATTCAAAAGTTAGAAACCCACTTTACATGAGATCAAAAAGTGTCTTTAGTCTATTGTCAACTATTTGACTTGATATAAAATAGATATATACATATAATGAATATGTAGTGGATGTTTATATGACTGGCACAATCACAATGGATGGAGGTTGAAAGATGGAATATGATAATACTCTCACGAATGAAGCACTCTCAATATTCAACCTATCCAAATCACGATCAAATGTGTTTTCATATTTATAGGTAGGTCAAGAAACAAGTGGGCCGAGAAAAATCGGATATAGAGGAAGTAGTGATTAGATATTTGGATTATAGGAACGATGTTTTTCTCACAAAAACAATCACAATGACTGAAGGTTGAAAGATGGAATATGATAATTTTCTCACATATGAAGATCTTTCAATGTTCAACCTGCTCAATTCACGTTCATATGTGTTTTGGTATTTATAGGTAGGTTAGAAAACGAATGGGCAAGGAAGAAAAGCCTTTAAATCGCGAAATAAAAATTTCCCGTATAAAGCTGTTGCTCGAGTGAGGAGCCACGACACTCGACCGATAGGTTATCGCTCGAGCGAAGGAGGGGCAACAGTTCAACGGCGATATTTCTGCTTTTGTAGCTCGAGCCAACCTTTGGCGACTGTACAACGAAAATCCACACCATTTTCCTCCTTATTCCAAACTCGAAACCCTAGACCTACTAACTTTTGAACTATTTGCAAATTGCTCCTTGAATATTTACAACATATACAATTAAGTCCTTTTGTTAACAGAATTTGCCAATTACAAAATCAACTAAAACCTAACAATGTTTAATTATGGTTCTGGATATTTATGTAATGGTTTGAGGTTTTGAGTTGAGAAAACCATTCAAAGATGTAAAATCTAAACTTCTATTGAATAAATTCATCCAAATTTCTTTGTGAGATAGAGATGAAATTTCATATTTTCATTACATTATAGATGGATTCATGTATTTCAATTGTGTCCCTGATTTTAATAAGTTAAAGATATTGTATTGATTTGGACTTTATTGAAAAAGAGTGGAAATGAAGACTTTGAGAATTATATGAAGGTGATGATCTTTATCACAAGATATCAATGATCTACGTGATGAAAAAGAAATTCTTAAAGAATTGAGTATTCCTTGATAACTAATAATTATATAGTCCATTGGAAAGAAATAATATAATATTACTAGATGTGATTAAACTTGAGATAATGCAGTCTAATATGCATTTTTTTCTTTTGGAAAGAGTATTCATTAACAGCAATGTGTCACTTAATAGAGTTCTCTTAATGTTAGTACCTTTAGGATATATGAGCTTTGGACACATAGAAAACCAAATATGGCTTGTCTTAGACTTATAACAAACTATATAAGTTCTTGATGATGAGTTTGGGAGTATGAGATACAAATGACAGTCCAAATGATACTTGTTCATAAGTATAATTTTGGTGGATATCGAGTCACAAGATATGATATTTAATATTTTTCTTAGTAAGGGAGAAACTCTAGAGAATATTATTGAAATTAATATTATGTGTATTGGTGATTCATTTTTTTATTATAAATGAGTTGTTTTACGCTTGTGGTTCAAGTGGGAGTAATCTGTCTCCAAGTGGGAACCATTTATTTTCAATAATTCAATCACTTATATGAGTACCAAAATTGAAATTTGAGGAAAGTAATGAAAGTATATATTGAGTACATAATTTCAACCTAATTTGAGATGTTGTGGAAGTTCTAATTGGACATTATATTTATTGAGAACATATATGTTCTTAAAAACTAACGATCTATTTTCAATAATTCACTCTCTTACTTATACGAGTACAAAAAGTAATTTGAGGAAAGTGATGGGAATTTATATATATATGGAGTATAAAAATTCAATATAATTTGAGATGTGGTTGAAGTTCTAATTGGACATCATGTTTATCGAGAACATTAGGATTCTTAAAAGTTAAGTAGAAGACTAAAACTTATTTTTTTAGAGAGAATATACATTCATATTGAGTTAGATAAACTTTCTTTTTTTTCTTAGTAGTGGGACTCACTTTTATAGGTCCATGTTAGCCATGATAGTGTGTTTAAGTTTAGATTCTCGGTTGAGCATTAATTCACGAGATCTACATGAATCGATTTGTAAGTTTCATGTTGAAAGCTTTCATAGTATTGTGTTAAATTTATAGTTGCATCTGTAGCCTAATACAGTCATTTTAACAGTGATACTTGAGTTTAATAGGGTTTAAATCTAGTACAGAATTTCATTATGATAGTTAAGTAACTATCTCATGTGTCGAGAACTTCAAGTATCATGATGGAACCAAAACACTCAATAGTATTTCTGTGAAAGACATTTGCAATAAAGTATCTTTATAATATATCTACATATATGATATGTATCATTATAGTGTGAAGATATCTAGAGATATACTTATTAATAATGTCGAATCTCTAGAATTGAGTAGAATATGATACTTTGTGTATTAGAAAACTCATGGTTGAGTTTTTTATGCCGATGGATAAATAATTTTGAGCTCATGTTTAATCTATTATTAAGATTACGAGATGATAATTTGCATACACATATAAAGTATATCGACTAGGTTGAGATTGGCTCACTCACATGAGCAATCGCCTCGACGTTTTGGGATGTGCTAGAGGAGACACATTGATCATATGGTGTATAAAATTCAGTCGCCTTAATGAGATAACAAGATGACATTACAATAAGTAATCGATAAGGATTTCGCTATCCATTAGACCCGTTTTATAGCCAAATCGAGTTCTAAGTTTAAGATGTCTAGATGAATAAATGTAAGGAGAACTCAAATTATGTATTGAGGAATACTTTAACTAGGATTTGTACGGTGTTATTTATTTATAAAAAAAATATGAAATATGCCCTAATAAAGGAATAAAATAATGTAGCACGTGTTTCATACCATGTGTACTTTTACGGCCAATAATAGGTAAATGAATAAATGGATCCCTGCTTCTTCATTGTGTAAAACCTTGAGGTATATATCCTCATAAAATACCCCTATGACTTTTAACTATTTGTTGAGCTTTTATTTCAGTGTTACTACTTTAGCAAGTTGTCAATGACTATGATTGATTCGGTTTGATGCGGCATGTGTAGGAAAACAATTGATTTAAAGTTAAATGATTGGATAGGAAATGAAGAATAATTTGACCAACATTTATGTTTATATTCACCAACCGGACAATTGTATTTTAACTATTTACAATGATACAATGTAGAGTTAAAGCATGTTACATACTCGAGGGGATCGAAAATACTTGAATTAATGTTGAAAAATAAATTTGGGGTATAGAGAAAAGTAATGTTCATCTAATAGAGCTACTATATATACCAAACAGTTTTATAATACTGTGAACTCTAATATGTATTCCCGGGTCCTACAATTTATTTTCCATATGAATCTTTTTGATATTCGTTTCACTTGTGGTTCGATTTAAGCCCATCATGTGCAAGTATGAGATGTTGTAAAATGTAGGTCATGGATCGCTCATGTAGGACGATCTGACCCACAAGTTATTAAAGTGAATTGAAAGGAGTGGTTTGAATTCTATTCAAACCTACAAATTTCCTTAATTCTCACCAACTTCCATCATTTTATATAACTGCCATAACTTTATCTTGCAATTAGATAAGAGAGAAAAAAGTTGGCAAAAATACAAGTGAAATTGTATGGAAAATCACTGAAAAATAGAAAAATGCCTAGAATCACATATATGGCATGTAAACTCACAAAATTAGGCATTTAGATCATAGATAATAATCTCTTTTCATCGTGATTGAGATTGAGACCATTAGAAAACAAGAAAATATATATTTTGGAGTTTGGAAATGCAAAGTGATTCAGCCACACAAAGATCTTGAAGTTTATAATTATGGGCATACGTTATTACTCTAATCTTAAGCCCATAATTGACAACCATAATTTTAAAATGCTTTAATTCTTATACTCAGTTTCAACTACACATTTATATAATAACATATTTTACATATAAGTCCAAAATTTTCCTTGTATTTTAATCATACTTCCTCCAAAAATGACTACTATTCAAAGCTCCATTTACTCAAAAAAATGGATATCAAATCGGGGCTAAATTAGGGGCTGATATTTGAGAATGAGCGTTTAATAAGGGGTATTACATTAATTATTGCATAAAAAGGGAAGAAAATGTTATGATTCATAAGTGAAATTACCTTATAAAATATCTCAATGATGACAAGTATTGAAAATCGCAAAAAGAAAACTCAAAAAAGATAAAGCTAGTTTACGAAACAGAATACACAAAGCAACTATCAGTCATATTTTTACTAGCAGTACCATCTCCAATCAGGTATGCTAGCATTTTAAGGATATTTTCCAGATACCTATGAGTTCAAGAGTGGGAGTCAGACACAGATTCCAGAGATGGAGGTATTCTGGACAGTATGTTCGTTGTTGACATATTTGCATTATCATTACTCTACTAATATTTTGCTATCTGTCGACCATGAGAAATGATGCGAAGCACAGGGGGATTTACATGGTAGCCGACGTATCATTTGGAGGGCCTATCGTATGATCTCTTTTCTTCATATGAGAGGATTGTTTCGAAGGGTGTATTGAAAAGAGGATTTGACACTTGCACCCATATTTGGTATTTTTATGGACCCCCTCTTCCTCATCTCCCCCTATTCTAGTTTGGTGACACACTCCATCAGTCGGATCTATCAAGATCAATACTGATAGATGCATCAAGGATGGTTATGCGAGTGGGGGAGATATCATCAGAGATCACGCAGAACACTATATCAGGGCTTTCTCAACTTCATATGGACCATGCATGATTTTAGAGGTAGAGCTCCGAGCTATTCTTGATAGGATTTTACTTGCTCAAGGACTATGTTATTCAGCAATTTTGGGTTAAGTCAGATTCTATAGTGGCTATTCACTGCAGCACTAAAGGAGAAGGACCATGGGCTATTCAGGCATACTTAGACGTATCACAGACATCATATCCTTCGACAGAGATACAGTCTCCCACATTTACAGAGAAAGAAACCAGGTTGCAAATTCTTTTTGCTGAGATTTGGAATCATCGACGATATCAGGTATATGGACCACTTGACCTGCTANTTTGATTTTTTTTTTTTTTTTTTTAATTATATTTTTTTTTTTTTTTTTTTTTTTTTTTTTTTGTCTTTATTTTTACATTAGTTCTTATTGTAAAGGAAGTAGTACTTCCTTATTTACTACTTTATTTTTCATTATAAGGGAAGTAGTACTTCCTCATTTACTACTCTCATTATTTTTATGTAACCACGGTATTCCTCCGCCACAAGTGAGGGTATATTAATAAAATTTTGAAGGTACTGCCCTCCTTTATTTAAAAAAAAAATAGAATACACACAGTAAACTTAAAAAGGCAAGTGCATGAAATAGAAGATGCACTACTTGCATTAAGTCATGAACACCTATTTATGAAAATTAGACATATGACAATTATTAGCCTTTGATTCTTGAAAGTCCAAACAATCAAAATAAAGGAAAATCTTTATTTATTGAGATGTTGACTTGCAGTTAGTGACATCTATCCAAACTAGAGAGTGTGATGATTATATAAATTCAACCTTAAATAACACTTTAAAAAAAAATTAAAAGAATAAGTTTGTGAAGTGTATCTCATGAGTGAAGAAATAAATATTTGACCATTGAGGGTCAAAAATTGAATCACTTGTGAGTTTACAATGTTTTAGTTCTTCACCCACACATCAATTTTACACTGGATAATTAAAAGTTAGTTTTTGTATTGCGATTTTAAAGTTGATAATAGATTTAATGCAATGATTGTAATAATGAGACAAACAAGAAGTTACCTGATCAAATTTGTTGCATTACTTGATTTATTGGCCAGCAAATAATTAATTAGCATTGCATGCTAGCTTATTGAGATATGTTATAGTTTTGCTCGATGACAAATAAATGTTCAAATTTGGTATGTTTGATAAGTGTATTTTATACACTTATTTAAACATTTAAATATAGATATTTATGAGTTTTAAAGATTAATTATGGAATAATTTCTTATATATTTCATTTGTTAGGTAAAACTCAATTATTAAGGTGAAACTGGAAGAAATGAATGAAAGTCAACGAAAAAAAGATGATTTTCAAAGTTTGGAGACCAAATTACAAATATTTTATAGTTGATTCAAACCACAAAACGGTGATTGAAAATTATACGAGTCAATTGGAAGAAAATAGAAGATAAATGATTAAAATTGCATGCGAAAATGACTTAAATGAACAAAGAAGCAAAATTCAAGGACCGAACCACTAATTTCCTAAAAATTCTTGTGTGCACATGCAAGGCTTTATTTGCATGAACTTGAGGCCATTTTATTTGGCCCATGCCCACACATGGGCATATTTTGGAATTTAACTACTCTATTTCTTCTTTGATACGAACTCTTTTGAAAACCAATTTTAAGGCTTTTTTGACCTACTTTCGTGTCCTATGATTACAAGAGATCTCTCTCTAACTTTTCATATCATAAAATCTATCAAGAAATGAGGGGCAAATTCATTAGAAGTTAAAGAAAAGAAAAACTAACACGTAGATCAAAAGCTCGAAGAATGAAATCTTGGGATTGAAGATCAAGAACGAGAAATAGATTTCACATCTCCTCCTTGTATTTATAAATTCCGATGATGATTTTTCAATGAGAGAAGTTCTATTTCTTGAGAGATTGAAGGGGGAAGACCCCAAAGATATGATTGGCTCTTCCTTCATGAATACTTCCCTCCGGGTACTCATAATAGTACTGTATGTAAGCTTCACCCGTCTCCAACCAGTTGAGTTACTCAATTCCTCTCCCGCCTTAAGTGTTGATTTTCCTGAGCGAGTAACTAGTTTTCTGGTTATGGAGTTCTAATGGGAAAGAGTTGTATACATTACATTGAGTCCTAATGAAGGAGATTTCAGTCTAGTCAAGTAGATGAAGAATGTGGAGGTGAGTGAGAAAAGTCCCCTCTCAACTGGGTTAGGCGAGGGTCTGTCGATGGGCTGATTGTCGGTCCGAAAGGAAATTGATCGTCGCTGTCGATAGCTGATACGGTGCAGCTCAACACCACTTCCTCAGCTAGAGTCTGGGATCCTGGGAGTGGGAAGGCTAATAGAATTCCTACCTGTTAAATGGACCAGACACAAACCTCTTTTATTATTTTATCTTTAAAAACATATTATGCTAGATTTCTTTTGTGTTGGGATGAAGATGGACTTTATTACTATTTATTAATTCAAAGACTAAGCAATTTAGTTAATTTGTATTCTTGGTTGATCTCGCACCCTTTATTAATTTATTTAATTGTTTGATCATCAATTAAATAATTAGTTTACTTATTGCAGCGTTGGTAGTCTCACAATAGGTTTAGAACTTTGAAATTTCAATACACAAGTAATAGATATTAGGAATAATATATATGGCGTGTGTAATCGTATAGATAATCGTGTAGTTGAATCCATTACTTTACATATGAATTGGGAGTAGAAATAGAATCAGGTCATGTTTAGAATACGTGTAACTTACCTCAGGAGAGATAATTAAATAAAATTGAATTATCGATTGTCATGAATGCACAAATCAAACTAAATTCATAGGTCGAGAATTAGAATAGGGTATTAATAGGTGGATTTAGAATTCCAACACATAATTCACATATTTAGCTCTTGTTTGGTAGGAATTAAACTCCAGATTTTAATGTAATTCAAAGTCAATAACTAGTTGTAACTACACATTTTATGTGACCCACAATTTTTCAACTACAAATTTCATCAATTTTTATTAAAAT
The DNA here is from genome assembly GCA_903798255.1 of Fraxinus quadrangulata. Taxonomy (NCBI): domain Eukaryota; kingdom Viridiplantae; phylum Streptophyta; class Magnoliopsida; order Lamiales; family Oleaceae; genus Fraxinus; species Fraxinus quadrangulata. The sequence continues at coordinate 84,064 of CAIGRB010090589.1, read as the reverse complement.
CTATTAAAAATCTGAATTTATTTCCCACCAAACAGTCACTTAATTAGAAATAAATTTAGATAATAATTAGTATGTTAATTTCGATATAAACATAATTCTCCTTTATCAAATTCTTTGACAGCATATTAATACAATTCAATATAAGGTTTATTCTTCGTGGGATAATATTCTTTGCTCATCAAATTATTATTTGTTAACGACCCCGTGCACTTGCGAATTTCGCACGAATGATAATAAATAAAAATTCATTGAACTGTCCTAGTTTTGTTTATCATACAACATAACGTATAAAATACTATACAAAATTATATTCAACTCAATACAACCAACACACCATATAACTAAGATTTTTCTGTCCTTACATTTGGAATGTAAAAAAGGTCTGAACTACAAGACCAGTACTAATTAAGAAACAGAAAAGTTAATTATTTTTCTCTTTTCCCTTGAGCACATTGAGATGAAGGTGGGATTGAAATTGGCTTATAGTTGAGAATACTTCTAATTAAAGTAAAGTCAAGGGACTGAGGTAATTAATTGGTCAAATGAGACAGTGACGTGTAATGGTCCAGATCACAACTACTGAGGCATGTTAGTGATCATATACGAGAGAGAGGAATCTAGAGAGAGAAAGGGAAGAACATATAGAAACCTAGAAATGAACACTTAAAGATCTTCAGAGAGACTAATCCATATATTTAATAAATGAAATGCGTCAAATCAAAAATTGAAGAAACCCTAATGACTAATTATAATACAGTGAAGATTTTCAGAAGTTGTCTAGTTATACATCAAATCAAAAACTAGAAGAAATTAACCATTGTGACCATTTCTAATTATACAAAAATTAAAATTATCAGAAAGGGTACTAAAATAACTAAGAATTTTTATAGTTCCGGAGGTTCCAACTACAACAGAACCAGGAATGGACTCAAAGGAGAAGTGCAATAGTCAAAAAGCTTTCCTTCACTTCAATCTTTCCTCCTCCCATATTTATCCACATAAAATTTGCCTTTTCTTAGTTCAATTGATTTATGGTCTTGAAATAGAGAGCCTTTTCTTGATATATCTTGAGTTTTTCACGAGAAAAAAAACAACTATCAAGGCAACAAAGACCTCAAGAATATAGATCAGAAAGTTTCGTGAAAGATTATAAAATTATCTTAAGATTTTAGCTGTTAAGGTAAAACATTGCTACATGTGCCAGATACAGACATCAATATTGGAAACTAAACTATAGAATGGAAGAAGAGGAAAAGATTAAAATAGAGATAAGGAATGACAGGTTAATAAGCTTTACCCTGTTCTTCTGAGCCCTCTGGTTGGGCTTTAGGGTTTGTAATGAATAATAAGTATAACCACAATTGTGTGGATGTGTGCACAGAGGGGATCTTTGAATTTTATCAATTTTCCAACTTTGTTCATGCACTTAATTTCTAATCACGTGAAATTGTATACTTAATTTGTATTTCGTTTGTCGATATGGTTGGTTTGGTACGTGGTATTTCATGAGGTTGGACAGTATATTGTGAATTAGTGTTTTTTAGATTCTTTTTTTTCCCCTTTCGTGATATTGTGAATTTTACATAAACTATGTCCCCCGCCCATGAATATATGCTTTATTATTTTCTTCCTATTCAATTCATGTGTCATCACATATATGAAAAGGCTAATAAATCATATTTTTAAAATCAATTTGCTATCTTTACTATTGTCCAAAACCAAAACCCTGCCATTGAGTTGTTGAAGAGCATGAAGAAAAGGTTGAAATCGAAAGATCGGGAAATTTTCTGCTTATAAAATTATTTTGATTGCAAAATACAAACTATAAGAATTAATGAATAACAAATTGAATTACGTGGAGATTTTGGGTGTAAATTGATGCAATAGGTCCACCTTAAATACAACATTTGTTGGTGTTATTGACATGTAACCAACCATTACCACTTGAGTCTATCACCCACTAAATATCCTGAGTTTTACCTTTTCTGGTAAGTGGACCAAACCCCTCATAGATGGACATGACAAAAAGTTATTATAATATTCCTTCTGCAACCCGACCTCCATACACGTACATCACCATTGTGTGTGATTTTTAAGGTTTGGCCTAACTTTTGAAAATTCAAAAGGTTTTGAAATTTAAAAGTCGTTCTTGGATTTGTTTGGCTAATTTTATAACAGTAATTTCATTAGTTAAAAAAGTTTTTAGAGGAAACTCATCAAATATAACTTCTTCTAAAATCACTTTCGAAATAGAAAACTCTTTTAAAAATTAATTTTCAAACAAAAATAAAGATATCTTTCTTCAAAAACTCTTTTTCAAAAAGTAAAAGCAAAAGTTATATCAAACGGATCCTTAATTTCTGCCATAGAGTAATAATTAATTAGGGTAATGCTATTTTTAATCATAATAATGAAAGATCGATGTAGCAACCCATTATTTCTCACACTCTCTTTCTCTCTCCTCACCCTCACTCTTATAAAATTGAGCTGTTTAATCTCATTATTCTATATCGACTGACATATTATCGATGTTTCATCATCATAAAAATAAATAGAATTATTTAATTAATTAAGAAACAAATTAACTCAACAGAGCATTAATCAAGTGATTAAAAGTGACCTTGAGACCGTGAGCAATCGAATGACTAAAAATGTCTACAGGTTTAGGTGTCTCATTTCAATAAAAAGCATGAAATATATTAAGCATGCATACGCTCTATTTAAATATGATGTTCTGATATAGACTACTTACTTTTAATTTATTAAAAATGACATTTCATCAAATTTTATTAATTTATGGGAGTGGTGAAAGTCAATTATTCCCTTTTAATGAGAGAAAATGTTCTATTAGTTCATTAATCAAATAGCATATTTACTATAGATACTAATCATCAACTGTCACGTCAATGTTTCATCATTTTTTTGTCAAAGAACTTAAATGAAGTGAGTCGAACAAAAAAAAAAAAGTAAAAAATCATTAGACTCATCTATAATAAAGTTAAATGATTCACGTGAAATTGGCCAAACCAAGAAGTTTCAATCAAATCATGACCTAGAATATTGATATTTGACAATGAAGAAGCTGAAAATTACAATAACTCTAGTAAATTTAGTGGATTGCAATAATATTTTTATTGCTTAGTTCAATTATGTTAGATCAAATATCTAAACCAACTAGAATAATTAATTACCACAATAAACACGATTCTTACCTAACACAATAAAATTTATATCGCTGTAAATGTTACTTAAACATACTTTCAAATAACTTAATTAAATTGAATTGAACAAAAAACGAAAAAATAAATCTTTTAACTATAGATTTATCAAAGATCTCGAAACTTTCAACTTTTTCACTACTAATCTGAATATATTAAGTTATTATTTGCTTGGAATATCTATCTCACTAGAAAGAATAAAGATAATAAACTTTAGGGAAAATTGCAGCAGCGGTCCCTAATCCTTTCAATTTTTGCAAATTTCACTATAACATTCAATTTGTACTGACGAAGGTTTCTAACCTTCAATCTGACCGTTAGTTGGCCAAAAAAGTTATTTTTGACCAAATTTAAAAATGGTAAAATTGTAACTTTACCATTTATCCCTTAAAATAATTAAAACAAAATAAAAAAAACCCCACCCCAAAATCACCATCCGCCACCACAACCACAGCCACCACCATCACCTCTAACACAAAGCAAACTCCCAAATCACAATCACATATAATTTTCTCTACAGAATTTGACGACTTAGAGAAGGTAAAAATAGAAAATGGATGCCTTTAATGCAACGAGTTAGATGAATTGATTTATTGCTTTAATCTGTTACTATATTGATTTATTGGCCCTTAAGCTTCCTTCCACCAACAAATTGGCGGGACCCCCTGGAGTCAACGCATCCACCATGCTATGCGAAGCTTAAAATCAAGAACTTCTCTTCACAAACAGCTCTCCTTTGTACCTCCACAAAAAACGACCCATCGGATTCCTTTACTTCCACCAAAGGCTTCTATCTCGACATCGGCACCCTTTGACACCTCTCAAGCAAGCGCATTACCCTCAAAATCTCAATCTTCAATTGCCGCATTGGACACAAGACCGGTCCTGTGGCGAGGCAAATGAGGCCGGCGCCTTGGGCTCAAAACAGGAGGGGGCCTATTTTTGGCCCAATTTTTTTTTTTTAATAATTAAAGGAGGAAAAGGGGAAATCCATTTTCATTACCTCCTGCTCGACATCGCCTCCTCCAACTCCATCGACGACTCCTCCAACTCCAATCAGACCAACGATCGACGATATCCTCCAACTCCAACCAGTGGAAAGACTAAAAAGAAGGTGAGATTCCTTGAGAATCTGTTTTTGTACTTTTATGGCATGCCAACCTACTATGGATTTATTTTGTACTACCATACTGGTTATGATGTTTTTATATTGCTAGTTTTGGGAGTTCATGAAGGGTTCGGTTTTGAGTTATTTTCTAATCAAATCATACCATGCGAGGGAGTCCAAATTGTCCACTTATCATCTACCATTTGCAATTCAGTTTGGTTTCTTTATCTCTGTTGTGAGGGGACGGGATGGTGTTTTTAACTAGATTTTACTTGGGGCATGTTTGGCTGAGCTTAAAGAGAAAAAATACTTGTAAGGGACCTTTTGTTCTCAAATATGTTAACTAGTTTACAGTTTTCCTTTACCTTAAAAGAAAATGGGTTTTGTTTCTTTTCAAGTACTTGTTCGGAGAATTATAATGAGATTACAACATGGAGCAGCATGAATATTTTCAGTATTAATGTGTATTACGCTAAAAAGATTGTCATATAAGTTAAAGCACAACCAAACATAAGTTGTTGTCGAGAATTTTGAACTTGGGGCCATTAATCATTGATGTTGTTTGCATTTTTTGTGTTAAATTTCTCTTATGAAAGGTTTGATTTTGAGTGCACTAAACATATTATGAGTTCATAATTTTCCTCCAGGGTGGAATTCTCAAGGGTGTGATAATGTGATTTCATAATTTTCCTCGAAGTAAGCGATGACTTGTCCTAAATTGTTATTGAATATATAGGAAATATTTGAAGCCTTGTCGGCTTATATAATTGCGCTCTGGTTGACTTATATGATTGGTTATTGTAAGATCAATTGTACAGGTGCACGTAGTAACGTAGTAACTATATTGAAAACTTTGATGGTAAGATGATTGAAATATTTTGTAATTATCTTTTATGTTAATCGTTGGGCATTAGATATAGATTCATACATCATTCCTCCTAAATATGGATTAGTATAATATTGAATTTTGGATTTACGTTGATTTTAGGGGGCCTAATTTATGGAGTTCGTCTCGAGCCCCGAAAATCACAGGACCGACCTTGATTGAACGCACTTGTGGATTCACTTTTCTTAAGCTCTTGGGGTGTATTAAGGTTTTGATTGACCTTGTTAAATCTTAGTCGAGGTGCGTTGTGTACCATAATAGGTGGATAAAACTCGACAAGAACGGGAGGGAGAAGGATAAGCCAATGGCGAAGCTGCATTTGACGATTTCAATTTGTGTTCCAATTCGGAGGAGAACCACAGTGAAAAATATGGTAGGGGTTTCATTTAGCAATGGAGAATATAGTGGCAGAGGTGGTGTCTGTTGCGGTGGCCGTGGGATGCTATGGGGGACATGAGAATCATTATTTTGGTTTTGTGGTTGGGTTTGGATTGAGATGGGTTTAATTTTTGTTCTTCATTTATTTTATTTTTCTATTCATTTGTTTGATCGTGGAAAAATGATAAATTGCCATCTTATCCTTTTTAATTTGGTCAAATTCTACTATTCTTGGTCAACTAACAATCAAACGGATATTTTCCATCCGTTTGGACCCCAGTTGCTAATTTTTCAAAGGTTAGCGACTTGCGTTGGTACAAATTGAAGGTTAAAGTAAAGTTTGTAAAAATTTAAAAGGTTAACTGCAATTTTCCCTAATTTTTACCTGAAAATTATCCCTATAGTGGCCTTGCAAAAAGTTTTTGAGCTCTATTTATTATTCCTATAGGAACAGTGATCAAATCGTCTATCCAAACGTCGAAACATTAATGAAAATCCATCGTTGAAGAATTGAAAATTCTGATATATATAATTAGTTCAACATATTTCTTTAACCTGAATCGAAAAACAAAACAAAAAAACATTAATTAATATGCGATTTTACCAGTAAGATAATGAATTTTTTTTCTTCCTTTTTATTATCCTTTGCATCGAAAAGAGTTGCATTTATTATAATTTTCATTATTTAAAAATATAATAATCTTTTTGAAAATATGTAGCCAAAAATGGAAAAAGTGGCGAGATACAAGTTTGTGATAGAAGTGATGCCCAGATTGGGCAGATATTGAAATTGAACTAGTGAATTCTTGACAATATTTTAGAATTAAATACATTTTAGAACGTAATAATAGACATGCAAGAAATTTATTGTATCAAATTTTAATTTCTTTTCTCAATATTCTACACAACTGTTCAAAACTTTCATTGTTCAATAAATTGGACGTTGTAGTAAAATTATGAAATAATTATTAATGATTATTTAGTCTCACTTACTTTAGAAGTTTGCATCTCGAATAATTTGTAACTCTGACAATCATTAAATATGAGTCCATCATTGTAATAATAATTCACAATTTTACTTTTGACTCATTTTTCTCGCTTGTTCTTTTGATTTTAGAATATGTTATCAACATGAATGCTCTTATTTATATTGAAAAATACCTATTCAAGTCAATATTCACACAATACACCAAAAGTTTGTATTTTCTTCACTACTGATTTATACTCGATTCAATCTTTTTCTTAAAAGGTGTCCATACACCTTTTGCAATTGTTTCATAAGAATACACAAAGATTAGCCACGAAAAAAACATGAATCAAATCTTACCAACAAGAAACAAATTAAAAACGAACTACAAATTTTAAGACTATGCAAAGTTTTCTATATTGTCAGATCATAAAACTAGTTGAATTTAATTGCCTTTTTTCTACTACAAGTAAGTTCATTTGTTGAAAGTTCTTTTTCCTATATAATGCATGTATACTTTAATTTATCATATAGTTAACTGTGTTTTCGGAGAAGCATAACTAACAGAACTAATCTTCTACTCGCAATGGGCAGGATAACAATTGTCCACCGCTAACATGGCAATGTCACATTAGCGATCAGGTCGTATATTTTTTTACTTTTTAATATAAAAAAAGCTTGATTGCTGACTAGTAACATCACATCAACAAATTGACATTATAACTCATGTCTGCCCACTGGGCAGGAGATCATTTTTAGCATGACTAAATATAGTGAATATTTTAGACAAATATGGTGTTAATGTTCCTAAAGAACCCAACAAACCATAAATATATTCAAGAAGACTATTATTTCTCAAGACTATTATTTAAGTCCCTGTTTGGTATACATTAAAATCAGATTTTTGGTAGAATTTGATAAAAGTCGATGATATATGAAATTAAAATTAATTGTTGATTTTGACTTGAAATTAAAATCAAATTTTAATATAAACCAAACAGGGGCTAAGTTGTTCCCGAAGAACAATTTTACGTAGATGATTAATTTTAAAATATATATGTTACTTTTCCAGAAGAAGCACATTTTATCTCATATTGACATCTAAAAGAATATTTAGTTGCTATTCCGGAAGAAAAAAGCTTCAATATATCAAAATTAAATAAAAAATAATAATATTGTCCTCTGAAATAGCACGAGTCTCGAACATTGTCATGTGATTTCATCTCATGAAAAGACATGATGTACATACAAATTTTGTGAAGAAATGTTAATCCCTGAATGAAAAATAGAACATCAATTGCAGTATTGGGTATAATGTGACTGCGTAATAGTTAAAACTCAACCAAGTATTTGATTAATTGAACATTGAATGCGTGGTTGTTGGCATTGTAATAATGTTGATATTAGATCATTGTAACTAATTGTGTAATTGATTCTGTTAGTTAATAGTTAGCAGTTAGTGTTGAGCCGGCTTTGAAACTGAATCTGTAATGATAGTCTATTTATACAGCCATGCATTGTAACACACTGAATAATAACACATGAAGATGATTATTTCTTAAAGTTGCTCTTTCTAAGCTTGAAATGGTATCAGAGCAAATCATGTGATCTGCTGCGATTTCTCCTTTTTCTGTTCTTCTGATCTTCGTTGGGTTCTTCTAAATCGTTGAGCATTGCCATATCTTCTTCATTTGCTATGGAAACTAACGAGTCTGGGTCATCTTTGAACAAATTTGCCATAGATAAACCTTCGAATTCGTATTTTCCCCATCACTCAGACAAACTTATATTTGTAATGGAATCAGGGTCTTCAGTTTTAGCGCGTTACAATTTTATACATAATTCATCTATATGACAGTTTGTAAACATTTAAAAAATTTCAAGCAAATTTAACAATTTTTTACCATAGCTCATAAGCGAGCAAAGCCCTTTCTACTTGTTGTATGCATTATGGTTTGACAATCACTCATCGTTTTGAATCTGTCATTATTTTCCTGCAAAATAATTAAGTATTGTATAAGCAAAACTTTTTCTAGAAATATAGAACAGATGCAATAAGCAGTTTAGTGTATGAAGCAAACTTTAAAATGGGATATGTGTTTTATGGATGCATTGGAGCAGCCTCTTATTTGCAAAATGAAGTGACACAACTACAAATGAAGGTTCTTAAAAGCTGAACACAGATAAAAAAACCTACTAATGCTGGTTATTGGAAGATACAAGTAAAGATAAGGAGATTTTCAGGTTAAAAATCCTAGTCAGAATGAAGTAAACAATTATGTAATGTCAGATATTGGTTGGAACATTCATCGTAATCTCTTAGCCAGATTTTTATTATGAGGTCTCATAAATGACAAATAAATACAATGGTTTGTGAACAAGAATGTGAGACTAGCAAACACAGACACCGAAGCTACTTCCTTGAAGGCTTAGAGCAATGTAAAGTTATGCCCGTTAAAAATAAGAAGAGGTGACAAAAATGATATATAATAAGGGTAGGTCATCCTGAACTCCCCCCCCCCTCTCCTCCCCAATGGCATAAAAATCACCGTCGAAGCAAAGAAAAAAGGGTGTGCAAAATGTAACTTTGCCAAGAGCCTTAATATTAACTGCAATAATAAATGAAAAGATACAAAAACGTAATTTTATCAAAATACAATGGAGTTTTTTGTTCTAAGACACTAGTTATGTTGAAAGCCATAAACAAATTTTGACAAAAGTAAACTGGAATCTCTTACAGTCTGATGTGCTTGGAGAACATTTTTTAATGAATAGCTTACAAGGATGTAATTCATATGCACAATTTACTCTAAGCCAGTCAAACTATTTTTAGTGTAAGACAATTGCTACACCAAAACATGAAGATACATATTTTCCTCTCCTGTCAGAACAACTCTATGCACAAACAATTATAATGACTTGTACATGTGCACTGGTGCTTCATTCTCTATCAAGCTTTGTTTATGATATGCTAAATGAGACATATAGAACTCATGTAGTTGAGGGAGATTCAACCTTATGTTGGAGAGGCAATATAATGGTTAAGGATCAAGGAGAAACACTATAAATTTAAATTTGTTGTGAAGAAAGCCTAATATTATATAGTATTAGACAATATTACAATGTTGTTATAGTACCCTCCTTTCAACACATGGTCATTTTGACGCTTCCAGTTTTTTGCTAACTATTTATAGTTCTAAGTTTCAGTCAAGCATTCTAAAAGTTTGTTGCAAATGTGAAAGATATATAAATTACTGAAATCTTATTTTTGCTCAAATATAATTAAGCACAGTCAATATACAAAAGAAATTGAAGTTTACCTTACATGGTTGAGAATTGCATTCTTTGACAAGTGCTTGTCATTCTTTGACAAATGATTGCCATTCTTCCATTGAGTCAACATTATCGGTCTTGAAGAGAGGATCAACTTGTGTCATGCCAATTGCTCTTCCTCTATTATTGATTGCATTAAGTACATTAGATTGACGATCTCGCCAATTCTTTCCCAATTTTTGCATGATGTATTTTCTATAACAAGTATCAACATGAAACTTTTGCTGCATCAAAGTACATAAGATTAATAATAATTTATTTTAACTTATATATGAGACGTGAAGTATGTTCCCAATTTTTGCATGATGTATTTTCTATAACAAGTATCAACATCAAACTTTTGATGCATCAGAGTACACAAGATTAATAATAATTTAATTTAATTTATATATGAGACGTGAAGTATGTATCACCTGCACGTGCTCCCATATGTCATGAAGAAAAATTTCTGAGATCTTACCAATTTTTCCATGCAATTTGTATAAGTTCTCTAGCGGTTCCAAGAAACAAAGATAAATATTTGAACCATTACAGATTGGCCGCCCTCTTTCATTAAACACTATCGGTAACTTCATGCATTTTTCCTTGTTGGGATAATTCAATGTTGCTTGACCTCTTTCCTTCTTTTCTTTTTCAATAGTACTAGCACTATTAGGCAAGACTTTTACATCATGTTATATATCATTTTCTCTTATGTCTGGTGTTAGGTTTTAGTTGTATTGGCAATTCTTTAAACAAAAGGATTATTGTAAAAGAATATGATTGTTACAAAAGAGTTGTAAAAGTCAAAAAATCTTTTGGAGGGTTCTATAAATAAGTTAGGATTCTTTGGGTTCGAATATGAAACAAAAAGAAAGAATCGTCGAATTTACGCTAGCCTATCGCCTAGCTAATGCTCTAGCATTCATAGCAGAATCATTGTCGTTCGGCTCTTGCTCGAGTGATGCACCTCTCGTTCGCCTATTGCTAGCTTATCGCTCGAGCGATGATGTTGTCCGAGAAACACTAGTTTGCGTTTTTCAAAAGTTTGATCTATCATATACTACCTAAACACCTCATATTATAAATACTCAATGCTCAGTACGTTTTTGGTGTGGTTGATCATTATTATACATCCTAGTATCATTATTCCATGATCCAAAAACACATCCTAATATTGAGATTAATCTTTTGATTCTTGAGATCAATCAACCACAAGTTTGGGAAAAACATCAAATTCATATAATCTAAAACACTCACTTCCTAGATATTATCAGGAAGGTACATTCTCAATAGCTTTCAAAGGTTGCTCAAGATTGAGAATGTTGGACATGAAGCACCGGAAGAGTACAAGAACGAAGCGTTCTTGGTGTTTCATAGGTGATAGATAATTCCAGAAGATTGGGAAAAAGTGTGAGTGAAGCACGTTCCAGAGGGTATTGGAGATTATAGGAATTAGATCAGCGAGTCTAGTGAGTTTTCTAGGATGAATCATACTATAAGTTCTTATTGTCCATAGTGAAAACTACTGGTTTGGCCCCGAAGTTTTTACCCAGTTAAAGAATTTCTTCATCATCAAATCTTTTGTTATTTACTACTTTAATAATTCTTTATTGAGACAATTCAACATATGATAACTTGACTTGATTGGCTAAACATCTAGAAAAATTAAAAAGTAACTTGTTGCTTTTAATTGAAAATTTTAATTCCGTGTTATTCACCTATTAGGTAATTTTAGTGTTGAACTAGTAATTTTCAAGTAGTATCAGATCCCAAATTTGATTCCTAACCCTAGTTTTCTAGATGATTAGTTCATTGTTTGCTCCGCTATATTTTGATGGTAGTAACTATACCTATTGGAAAGTTAGAATGAGAGTCTTACTGAAATGGTTGGACCACCACATCTACCATAATAGCATGTGTAATTACTCAATGATATTTCAACTTGATCTAAGAAAGATTTAAATGAGTATAATTAGAATAGTAAAGGGCTTCGTGCTCCATTTATGGCCGTATCACCTGAAAAATGTAGGCGTGTGTCTATGTGTGAGGTTAGTAAAGAGGTTTGAGATATTTTACAGACCACACATGAGGGAACTCAAACTATTAAAAATTCTAAGTTACATATGTTGATCACTAGGTTTTAAAAAATTAGAATGATAGATGATGAGACCTTTGATGACTTTTATACGAGCTTGAATAACATAGTTAATTCTAGTTTTAACCTAGGTGAGAGAATTCTTGAATCTAAGATTATCAGAAAAATCCTAAGATCATTACCTTAAAGATTTAGGCCTAAAGTTATGGCTATCGAGGAAAGTAAGGATCTAGATGTTGTTGAGATTGAATAATTGGTTGGATCTCTCCAAACTTATGAACTCACTATATCTCAACCTAAGAGGAACACGTCTATAGCCTTGAACACTGTTTGGGAAGAAGAGTATGATTTATATGATTTGAAATCACTTAATGACAAGGAAATAGCCTAATTTATTAAGAATTTCCAAAAAAATACTTAGAAATAAGAAGAAGACTAAAGATAGACATATAGGTTATTCCAGTGAGAGAAATCAGTGTAAAGCTATGAATGCAACTTTCACTTATAACGAGTTTAGCTCGAATAATCAAAGTGAGATATCTACACATGAGGAGAGTGAGAAATTTACGGCCTTCACTGCTAGGATTAAAAGTGAATTTGATAAAGACAGAGAGAATGTTGAGGAACTAGATAATGGGGAGCAATCTCATGAAGATTCTGAAGATAAGAATGAGATTCGTGAGGCTTATCAAAAATTATTTGAACGGCGTTTTAAGATTAAGAATGTGAATAAAGTTGTGCTTAAGAAGATCAATGAACTTGAGCTAGTTAAAGAGAAACTTGTAGCTGACCTTTAGGAATTTACCGTATGCCTCAACAAATTAGAAACTGTAAATCGATCTCTGGAGTCTAAGATTAAAGATATTACAAGTGAACTTGAGAAATTCTCTAGGAGAGTTAGTGAACTGTTGAGAATGAGAAATTAGAAATCCAACTTGAGAACCTACTGAGCAAACTTGAAGATTCCAAATCTCAACTTCTTGTTTTCTCTAGTGAATTTCAAAAACTGGACAATCTTTTGGGATTGAATAAGCCTGCTGGAAACAAGGAAGGCATAGGATATAATCAAATCAATTATAGTAAAGCTAGTATTTCCAAAACCGTTTGTATCCATGCCACAAACCAGCCTACGTATGTTCCTAATCCTAAATTCAAGAACAATGGTATCGTAGAATAGAGGCCTACTAAATAGCGTAGGACCTACCAACCTAGAAATAGATATCAGCGACCACATAACTTTAGACTTAAGTTTATTCCTACCTGTTTAATTAAAGAAATAAGCTATTACCTTGAGTAAATCAAGAAATCACGTTCATGGACATTGATTCATTTAATTTCCTTCGCTTAAAGATAAAATATGCTCCTGGCCCAGCACCAAAATTAACATATGCTGGTGTGTAATTTGATTTCAACCCATAAAGTAGATTGATCGGGTGGAGAAGGGAAAGAAAATGGTTTTGGGAAAAGGAAAAAAAGGTTTGGACTGCAATGAAAACCTGATTGATGATGATGTCACCGGTTCAAATTTGTAAGGAAAATCGAATTAGGCGGAGATGAGAATAAAGAAACCATAAGGAGAAGAAAAAAAAAGAAATAGAGAAAGAAGGAAGAAAACGTAGGGAAGGAAAGTAAAGAAGGATTTAGGAAAAAAAAATTGAGAATTTTATTTAGGGCTTGCTCGATAGAGATTAAAAGCCAATTAAAATTAAAAATATAGTCGTTATTGGGTCTCACTCGTCTAATAAAAGTCAACAATAACGACTAGTTTTTCAATTTTAATCTCTACTAAATACACCCTTAAAAGGCTTGGTCAAACCAAATATTTGTTTAAAATGTCCAACATCCATATTTTTTTAGTTAGAAGGCCTAAATATATAAAAAATTTAATAATTATTTAACTATAGAAGATCATGGAGATCACATTTTTTATGGCTTGTTTGGTAGAGATTAAAAGTCAATTAAAATTGAAAATATAGTCGTTATTGGGTCTCACTCGTCTAATAAAAGTCAACAATAACGACTAGTTTTTCAATTTTAATCTGATTTTAATCTCTACTAAATACACCCTTAAAAGGCTTGGTCAAACCAAATATTTGTTTAAAATGTCCAACATCCATATTTTTTTAGTTAGAAGGCCTAAATATATAAAAAATGGAAATATAAAGGACTAAAATGTACTTGTATACAAAAAGACATTATTGCCGTAAATCCCATTTCATTTTCCATTTAACCCTAATTGAATTCTACTTCCATTTTTTCTACAAAAATCGACTCTACATGTATGCAACCCCTTTTCATTTTCTTATCATTATTTTCTCTACATAATGAAATAATAATCTCTACATTCTCATTCCTATTTGAATAAACACCATATACATATATACAACACTCATTTGGTTGAAATGAATAATAAAATCTTGTAAGACATTTGGAGAAGAAGAGAATGTATTATAAATTTTCAATATTTGAGTTCTTTTCTTTCTCCATTATTTTGAGTCATTTCTTCATGTTGTATTTATGTTGATGGTGTTTATTTTTCAACAATGATTTTGAATTCATTTTATCATAGGATTAGAGATTTAATATGGCTTACTTCCCAACCTTTTTCTCACTATCCCTTATTTGTATTAATTGGAGTCATATGTAAGTTGGTAAAGGCACGCTTGGCTATTCTTTTCATTGTTCTACTGTAAAACATACATTTGATTTTCTTCTGTACATAAAGACTTAAATATTATTTTCTACAATCCATAACAATATACATATCGTTATCAGTGCTGTATAATGTTTGAAAATTGATGAAATTTTTATGCTGAATTATAATTATGGACACCGCGGATATGGTATGGATATCAGTTTGTCATCCAGTTGAATACAAGAAATCAGTTGAAGATGCATGAAAATGAAAATATGCAGAGAATTGCAAAGAGAAAATAACGTCTATTCTTGTTGCGAAAACAATTTCTTATGTGAAATTGTATGATAAAATCAAAGAGATATTGAATGTCGATATAAGGCTCTACAAAATAGAGATTTTAGCTTTCGTCCCTATAATGTCTAAAGCTCTAGTTGCTTCGACCATCATTGTTTGTAACAACAATGTGAAATGGTTTGTATCTGTCTATAGAGAAATTTTTCTTTGTGTAACCCTTTCAAATAAAGTTGTTGAAAAGAGGGTGGAGAACAAATTGCAAATATGAACAGCGAAGAAGAACATGTTCGAATAAACAATGATGATAACTATGACAATGATGATGAAATATTTGTATAATGTAATGGTTTTGACGTAAATGAATATAGTCGCAGAAGAGTAGATGTCGAAGATAATTCTCTTGTACAAGACGACAATGATGTGGAGTTACATATGGACGAACTAGATTTTATCTGCAAGTGTAAGTTCGTTCCATTGTAGAACATCAATAAAAATTTCGAAAAATGAAGATGTGCAAGTTAACCAATTGTTTCTATCAAATTATGATCTAATATCCAAATTGCAGTTACTAGCTGTGAAGTGTCACTTTGAATACGAAGTTAAGAAACCAAATAAAAGCATTTATACAATTATTTGTATTGATAAAAATTGCAAGTGGTGTTTGAAAGCAACCAAGATTGTAGAAAGTCATATTTTCGAAGTTCGAAAGTACAATGGTCATCACTCTTGCTCAATAAGCGTTCATCGTAGAGACCATAGGCATGCTTCATATATGATTATTGGAAACAACAGTGCCTCTAAATATCAAGATGCCAATCGAGTTTACAGACCAAGAGACATCATTAATGACATTCGTCGGGAGTTCGGCATAACCATAAGCTATACTAAAGTGTATATGGATAAACATTTTGCTTGCGGACTGATCTGTGAAAAACCCCATGAGAGTTATGCAAAATTAGCAGCATATTGTCATGTTTTGGAGATACAAAAACCTAGTACGCTAACATTCATTCATACTATAGATGATCAGCGCTTCAAATACTTTTTTATAGCTTTGGGACCAAGTATACATGGATTCCTCAACTCAATGCGAAGGGTATTTTTAGTAGATGGTACATTTTTTATATCGATAATGAAAGGTACTCTACTCGTAGCAACTTGTCGTGATGTAAATTTTCAAATATTTCCACTTGCATGGGGAGTAGTTGATTCGGAGAATGATGAATCCTGTACTTGGTTCTTTCAAAAGTTACGGTTAATAACAAGTGAAACAGAAGAGCTTGTAATTATATCTAACCGTGCAACATGCCAACAACTCTGTAACCAATTTCTGCCGCCCTATTGCTACATAATCCAATTCAATCGAATTACATTTACATCCATATTCGCTTGCAGAAGTTCTATGTATTTCAGTATGAATATCCCGCAGTTGGATCTACAAAAAAGTTGTGTATTTATTGTATTACTTTTCAATAGTTAAAATAATGTAGTACTACCAATTATTGGGGAAAATCTGTCACTTTCACAAATTTGAACTTCTCCGTGCTATATTTGTCTTCACTTGTAACATGGAATTTTATCAATAACGGAATAAACTCCGATAGAGGTAGAATGTAAGCTTCCAACACTATCCTATGAATGTGAACCTTCAGACTATTGAACATAAAAATTGTTCATTCTTCCAAATCGATTTGAATTACAAACCAATAGTTGCCGGTATAGCAAGAAATATACAAATATCTGTAGTCCTTCCAAAGTTTATCGAGCTACGGAGTAGCCCCTCTCACGTAATGATCACAATCTTACTAAAATTGAGCTATTTACTCGATTGTAACTAGCAATGTGCATTGACAAAAAAATGATAGAAAAAAGTATCCAATATGCAACAATCTTGTCGGAATAAATTGGAAATTTTGAAAGGCGTTTCTCGTATCTAATACAGGGCCTCGTTCATAATCTGCAGAAATGAACTAATTAATAAAAACTGAGTTCTTGTGTAACATCATCTTAAAAGCATTAAAGTTTTATTACTTACATTGCCAGTAATCCAACCATCCTCATTCAAAAGGTCGATCAATTTTTTTACTTGAACATCATAAAAGCGTAAAGATATAACCTTCACTGTGCATACAACAAAATCAACACAAAGTTATATTTATGTAATAATATCATTAATTTCACATATAATTCAAACTATGTATAATAATTTACCCAGAAGATGCAGTTTCCATCCATTTGTAAAAAGCCTCAACCTTCACGAGATCCACTTCTCAATAAGGATCATATACATCGATATCAACAACTTTCTCCTCTTTGTCAGATCTGTGAAGGGAGAACACAATAAGTTTGCTTTTCTCTTTGGACAATACCCTCGTCCTTTCGGTGAATCACATCCTACCTCATCGATTTGTACACTGTCGTCTATATGTTGCAAGTACCAACAATTAGAAATCTAGAATTTGTTTAATATGGAGGTAATAACATGAAGACATCAATTTGTTTTTTACATACCTTGAGTGGATTCATTTGCATCCACCTCATGTTTCTCAAGTGTTACAAAATCAGCAATTTCTTTCTCTACGTTGGGATGTTCCTCCTCTACCATTGTTTCTTTTTCAATACCTACTTTAACCATCTTTTCCTTTTCTTGCTCCTCCATATTATCCCTAGATCTAACCTTAGCTCTCTTCCCTCCTACATTCTTTCCTCTGACCTCCTCTTCTAACTTTGGGTCATTCTCAAACTTTTCCACCTTCTACAGGCACATCCGTCACATAATCAAATGCAGCCTCATTTTCCAACCCACCCTTCAGTTCATATTCTGGTACATATGATGTGCTATTAGTGGTACCATCAAATACACTAGTGGCTGAATGGAATCAACCCGATACAACTAATTTAACCAACCTGTCAACCCTTTTCTCCACCCGATCAAGTCAAGTTGATATGACTGCGTGTAACCTTCCCTCAAGTTTTTCCATTTCCATTCTCAATAAATCTGCTCTATTGATCTCATGAGATATCGGTGGTGGTTGAGATGCTCTGGGATAGTGTTGGTGGAATATATGATGTGGCTCGACATCATGCTCAGCCTTATCTCCTTCGGATTGGTGTGAAGCACTCTCATCTTTTCCCACACCCGTTGTCAACTCTTTCCAATAGACCTCCTCGAGTTTGAGTTCAATGGGAATCAATGTAGAATTAACCTCCAACTACAAATATTAAATCGTGCAAATCATTAATCATTCGCTAAGCTAATTCCACAATTTGTTCCATTAAACTTAAAAAAAGCAATTTACTTCTTTCGATTTTAACACATTATCAATGGCGACAGACACTAACCTCTACGACATTTCCCAAGCTACCATTCTTGAAATTGCATCCGGATATTTCGTAGTAAACTTCATTCCCAATGTTGGAATGGCTTTGAATGCCCAAATCTATTGTAAAACAAACATTATTATTTTATGAAACCAATTTATATATAAAAAATAACACAAGTCAAGTGTATTATTTGTTCACACCGTTATAGCGAGGGAAAAGTCGTGCAACGATACCGACAACGTGACTCTCCTCCGACATCCGATTTTTTCAATTTATCTCCCATTTCACGTTTGAATACATTCATTGTGTATTCAAATGAAAACTTTCCCCATAGATACTTCTCGAACATGTCCAGATCATCCACCAAGTCCAGCCACCATAAATCGATGTAGGTGTTTTCCTCTGTGACCTACAGGATATACGCTAAGATTACAATCAATCCCAACTTATACTTACTGCTCTTTCTTTCCCTACAGCATACAAATGCATTATAAGCATCTCCCTTCGTAATCTTCCCTACACTTTTCTTAAAATATTCTTTCACGATTCGACATTCCGTCCCCAAAGTCTTATCTTTATTGTTATCATTACCCGCATTTAAGCCAGAAACTAAAACAAATACTTTCCCATCCAAATCTAGCTCGTTTGTCTCCTATCTTAAACCATATTTATTTTTTGCTGGTCTTCATCTTTCACAATAATAATTGATGTATAATATGTGAAGCCAACCTTATATCCTTCAATCTAAGAAGAGATCTCAAGCAAATCACGTGAAGCTTTTTTTTTTTTTTTTTTTGTAATTTGTATCTAGTTTCTCATAAATATCTTGTACTACCTACAGTATACATCTTGTTGTGATTGTAGCATCAACTTCAATCTTCTCCATAGCACTGCAAATATAAAACATATACAAATATTAGAAGAACTTAAGACAGTAAAGTACATACGAACAAGATGTATAAAAGTACGAACACAATAAATGAATAGATTTACATTAAATTTCTTCCACCAAACCGTAAAGGAAAGGAAGAAAAAAAGCGAACACAATACAGATTCAAGCACGTGCGAAAGAGTACCTAAAGGTGGTCCAACGAGTCACTAAAAAAATGGAGACGGAGATAGAGTTCGAGGTACAACTCTCGAAAGTGAGAAATGGAGACAAATAGAGTTTGATTGATTGACTGAAACACTAATTTGGGGAAGAACTAGGTATGTCCGTCCTTTAATTTGGGGAAAATGTTAAAACTGTCTATTCACATTTTTAAATGTTTACATTTTATTTTATTTTTGATAATTTGGTCAAAGGCCTTTTGCACTAATACAATTTCAGGTCCGGCCATCTCAGCTAACTCTCCCCAAAAAAATTGGTAATCGCAAAAAAAGAAATAAAAATCCCGCATGCAAGAAAGTACACAGTAAATTTAAACTTTTTACGATGTGCTATTAATGTATGTCGTAAATTGTCACTTTTCATGGCATGCTGTAAATGTATGTCATAAATACTTTAGATAAATGAAATATTATAGCACACATTTAAGACATGTCGTAAATAGTTTATTTTTATGTCATGTCATATATTCACGTTGTAAACGGATGCTATAAAAAGTAACTTACGTTGTAGTGTTATTCTTGTCTCGCAATTTCTTTGCGAAGATAACGCCTCTCGGAGTAGAGCAATGCTAATCTATCCGTGAAGAATAAACTTGGATTCATTGATGGATCTATTGACAAACCTGAAGGTACTCATATTGATATTATCAACTCTTGGACTAGGAATAACAATATAGTTATTTTCTGGATAATGAACTCTGTTTCAAATGAGATTCTGCTAGTGTTATATGTGTTAAATGTGCTTATGAGATATGGATTGATCTTAAGAAATGTTTCTTACAAAGAAATTGAAGAAAATATGGATCAAGAAAAGATTGAGATGAATAAGAGATATTTCTTGTTCATATCAGATTAATATAGAGAACATCAATATATATAAGAAGAATCATAGCTATTGAGATGATTACACACACGTTAATTTAGCCTAAATAGATGAAAATACAGTTGTAACAAATTATCCTTATCTACTCTAGCTAAACTAAAAAACAACAGCTAAACAGATAAATACAGAATATTCTCTAATACTCCCCCTCAAGCGGGATCCAAAAGATTGATGGATCCAAGCTTGCCCAATAGACGGTGAAACTGAGTAGAAAGTAGAACTTTAGTGAACACATCGGCAAGTTGGTCACTGCTTCGCACATAATGAGTATTAATGATCTTAGACCGAACTTGTTGACGAATAGAGTGACAATCCACTTCAATATGTTTTGTCCTTTCATGAAATACAGGATTCTTTGCAATATGCATAGTTGCCTGATTATCACAAAAGAGTTTCATTGGAGTAATAGGTAGGCAGCCGATATCCTCAAGAAGACTTCTGAACCACACCAGCTCACAGGCTGCTGCTGCCATAGCACAATACTCGGCTTCGGCACTAGAGCGAGCTACCACATGCTGTTTTTTACCTTTTCACGAAATAGGATTACCTCCAACAAACATACAATATCCAGTAGTAGATCGACGATCAAGGTGGTTTCCAGCTAAATCTGAATCGGTATACCC
Source organism: Fraxinus quadrangulata (assembly GCA_903798255.1). Taxonomy (NCBI): domain Eukaryota; kingdom Viridiplantae; phylum Streptophyta; class Magnoliopsida; order Lamiales; family Oleaceae; genus Fraxinus; species Fraxinus quadrangulata. Next base: position 63,225 of record CAIGRB010090589.1, on the reverse strand, counting down.
ATCACATTTGTATGCCCGTTTCTAGTCATGACAATTCCATGGCCTATTATTCACTTCAAATATTGTAAAATGCTTAAATGAAGAGTCATTGGTGCATGCATATATTGACTAACAAGGTTCACAGGGAAAGTAATATTAGGCCGAGTAATAGTCAGATAGATAAGTTTACCCACAAGTTGCAGATAATAACTCGGTGATTCAAGAGCTTTTCTTGTTGAAACAAGTTTTAGTTTGATATCTAACGGAGTGGCTACATGTTTAATTGATAGCATACCAGCATCTTGAAGCAAATCCATAATATACTTTCTCTAATTAAGGAAGAGCCCTTTACTAGAAGAAGCTATTTCAATACCAAGAAAATATTTCAAGGAACCGAGATCCTTAATGGGAAATTGCTGTTTGACATTTTTCTTCCGTTGAGTGATAGAAACAGCATTATTCCCAGTGATAATTAGATCATCTACATAAATAAGCACCATCAACTTGTCATCATTTTTAAGTTGAACATATAATGAGGAATCAGCTGAGCTTCTTACAAAACTAAGAGTTTCAAGAGCACGACTCAGTTTTGCATGCCATGCACGAGGACTTTGCTTCAAACCATATATATAGATTTATGGAATTTACAAGCCAAATTCGAATTACCACTTAAAGGATGTCCATGAGGGAGATTCATGAACACTTCTTCTTTGAGATCACCATGCAAAAAAGCATTTTTTACATCCATTTGTGACATATGCCATCCATTATTAACAACAACTGATAAGAGAACTCTGATAGTGGTCATTTTGGCAACTGGAACAAATGTCTCCTTGTAATCAACACCAATTTTTTTAGTAAATCCTTAAGCCATAAGACGTGCTTTATAACGGTTCATAGATCCATTAGAATTGAACTTGGTTTTGTATATCCATCGACTTCCAACAACATGTTTGCCATTTGGAAGAGACGCTATACTCCGAGTATTATTTTCTGCAAGTGCTGCCAATTCTTCTTCCACTGCTTTCCCCCATACAGCTTGTGATTGTGCTTCGTGAAAGGTTTATGGCTCATGAACATCTGAGATGGTTGTAAGAAAAGTTGTATACGAGGGAGAATGTCTTTGATAAATCAGACATTTTGATAGAAAATACCTGACAAGGCAACATAGTCTTCTAATTTTGTGGGTAGATGACATTCATGTGGTGGATTATGCCTTGGAGCCACTAATTGGCCTTGAAAATCTACAGATTCCTGCTCATTTGCATTGACAGGAGTTGCGACTGAAACATCACTCGCTAAAGAATCATCAGCAGCACACATAATGGATGAAGAATTGTCGTTTGAGCCTTGATCAAGCGCTTCCTGATTTGTATGCTGATTTGTTGATTTTTCATGGCAAGACTCAACACTTGGTAAAGGAAAAAGATCAGCCAAAAACCCTCCCTGACCAGAAGTCGCAAAGTATGGGCTGGTTTCAACAAATCGAACATCTCTACTAACATAGAGTTTCTTAGTGACGGCATCATAACATTTGTACCCCTTCTTGGTTTGTGAATATCCCAAAAAAATGCACTTAGCAGCTCGTAGATCAAGCTTATCACAATGATTTGCATATAAATGCACAAAACAAGTGCAACCAAAAAAAATTTTGCGCTCAGCAACACCATTTTGTTGGGTTGTATTAACACAGCTAGTCTAATGCAATATTCCATTAGGAGTTAAGTAATTTTTCATGTCATGAGATGTAAATTATGTGCCATTGTCAGATCGAAGAATTTTAATATGAGCATAGAATTGAGTTGTAATTAGCATGTGAAAGTCCTTGAAACAACTGAATACTTCATTTTTGAATTTCAATAAATACACCCAATTAACCCTTGAAAAATCTTCAATAAAGGTTACAAAGTATTTAAAGCCACCAATAGAAATGGAAAAAGGTCTCCATACATCTGAATGAACAAGTTCAAATGCTTGAGTAGTCTTAGACAATGAAGAACTAAAAGGAAGCCTAGCATATTTAGAAAAATGACAAATCTCACAATCATAAGATCCTTTAGGCAGACCCGGGTTTATTTTTGAAATAAAATGGACTCTGAAGGATGCGACGACGACGAAGCCATAATAAGTGTTCATTGATAGGTGAGGAAACAGCTTGAAAACCTTTGGAAATTCCAGAATCATAAAGATAGTAGAGTTCATTCAAATGAAATCCTTCACAATTCGTATTTTTGGAGACAATGTCCTGAAAAATCACCTTGAAAGGAGTAAATATAACTTCACAATTAAGAGATGATGTCAATTTTTGAACTGATGGTAACTAGAATGGAAAGGAATGAACATATAAAACATCTAACTCTATAGTTTTTGAGACAAGATTAATTTTTCCCTTACCCTTCACGAATATTGGTTAATTTATTTGTCATGTGATCAGTGGCACCAGAATCTACAACCCATGAATCATGTAAATTACTAATTTCTAATGCAGTCACAAAGGCAGTCAGAATACCATGGTTGTTCTCAGAGTTTGCATTAGTTAAGAACCCATCAAATTTGCTAAGGAGAGCAACTGGTTCTTCATGTCGAGCCCCTTCTTGAACAGTTCCCAGACCATGCTTTTCTTGTAGAAACTAGAAAAATCATTGAGCAAAGTAACAGGACTAGAAGAGAATGATTCAGTAGTATGAGTAGCCAAATGAGCTTTACGATTGGTGACTTGATTTTTATCCTCCTCCCTTTTTATCCTTTGTAAACTTTGGCTTCAACTCAGGATACATACTCCAATAGTGATCCATTGAGTGTCCAACAGAATTGTAGTATTCAAATTTCAAATCAGGACGCTTACCTTTGAAAGGTTTCTTTTCTGAAGATTGATGAGATAGATAGGCACGAACGTCTGGAGCACTTGCTATAGTATCTCGAGTCATAACCTTACACTGAATTTCTTCGCGTTGAATAATTACACAAACATTCTTCAAGGATGGAAGTTCAGTATTCATCAAAATATGACACCTTAAATCTTCAAAATCTGGTACGAGGCTTGCCAATAATTGAAAAACTTGATCTTCTTCAGTTCGCTTCCGTAAAATGACTAGATCAATTGAATGAGGTCGATAATTCTCCAATTTGTTCCACAAGCTTTTCATTTTGCTCAGTAAAATAACAAATGGCTGTCAATCTTGACATTGTTGAATCTGAAAGATACGAGCAGGATTATTTTGGTTGCCATGCATGTCTCGAACAGCTTCCTAAAGATCTAGAGATGACTGATAATAACTAAAGATTTCTACAAGATTTCGTTCCATTAAATTAAGGATCCAAGACATAACCATCTGATCATCTGACAACCAATTCTCATATTCGTGAGAATTGCAATGGAACCATTTAGCAAGGATGATAGTTAAAACCATTTAGCAGCACACTAGTCAATCTTTAGGAGGTGTTGATATCATTGTCAATGGCAGTATTAGAAGAGGCGACAACCATCTCTTTTGATGATTTAGTTGCATTAGAACTCTTTTTGTCATCCATGTCCACATGAAAAAGAAAACAAAAAAGAGGAACAGGATTACTGCTCTGATACTATGAAGAAAATATGAATCAGAAAAAGATTGAGAGGAATAAGATTTATTTCTTGTTCATATTAGATTAATACAGAGAACATCAATATATAGAAGAAGAATCCTAGCTATTGAGATAATTACACACACGTTAATTTAGCCTAAACATATGCAAATACAGTTATAACCAATTATCCTTATCTACACTAGCTAAACTAGGGAACAACAGCTAATACATATAAATACAGAATATTCTCCAATAGAAATAAACCTAGAAATTTTCAACTAAAATGTGAATTGATGAATCAAGTTCAAATCAGAATTCTGTTAACATCTATTTTACAAAATTGAAGACTATATGGGAATAATTAAGCAATTACAGACCTGTCTATTATTGTGATAAAGGTACTTGTGGTGGTGTGAAGAATCTTAACTCTCATACTACCTATTATCACTAAACCATACTTGACAATGCACTAACTTGTAGTAGGTCAAAACTAGCCTAACTTTACATCATTATCTAAGTTAGACTTCAACCAAAAACTTGTGACTAATGGTGACCAAAAATATTTGTTAAGTGACAATAAAAGTGTCACACACATGGCTGCCTTCAACAGATACTACTAAGAATTCTGGAAATTACAGCAATATTAACACTCTGAACAATCCTCACACTTCTAATAATGGAAGTTATAAAGACCAGAAGAATGAAAAACCTTTTTGCACTCATTGCAACTTTCACGGCCATACTATTGATAGGTATTATAAAACTCATGATTAGCCACCTGGTTATAAGGCCAAAGAGAGGGATACTCCTACCTATTCCAAAAGCAATAATGTTGTTCATCAAGTATCTAACCAGAGCGATGAACAAGGTGCCATTGAGGTATTCATTCAGAATCTCAATCCTAATCAATATCAGTAGCTTATGTCTATGTTCTCCAATCATTTAGCTTCTTTTGTCAAAGCAGCTAATGATCAGGATATTGCAACTACTTATTATACCACATGTATTTGCTTCTTAATTTCCCTGGATCCCATCTTTTCTTCAACTCAATTTTGGATAGTTGATTCCGATGCTACAAGACATATATGTTTTACTGCCGCTGCTTTTGTCTCTATAAGACCTATTTAGAATTATAATGTTACTTTACCTACGTAAATTACTATGGTGATGTTAAACTAAGTTCCATTCTTACTCTCAAGGATGTTCTATTTATTCCCAATTCAAGTTTAACTTGATCTCAATGAGTGATCTTACTTGCAGATCACAACTTACAGTCAACTTTCTTCCTGATTGCTTCACTATTCAGGAACTCAGTGCTAAGAAGATGATTGGCAGGGGTGATAAGTTTGAAGACCTTTATGCTCTTGATAAAAACATTCTGAATTCTGTTTCTATAGCTTTTGTAAACAATGTTTCAACTCATGTATGGCATAATAGGCTTGGCCATCTTTCGTTCATATGATTAGACAATTTAAAACGCCATTTACATTGTGACATTTCTAGATTGAATAAAGTTGTCCCTTATTACATTTGACCTCTTGCAAAGCAAAGACAATTATCTCTCGATTCTCATAATCATATGTCTCAGTTCCTTTTTGACTTAGTGCATTGTGATGTCTGGGGACCTTATCATGTTTCTTCACAAGTTGTCCATAAATACTTTCTCACCTTGGTGGATGAATGCACTAATTTACCTGGATTTATCTAATAACGCAGAAATCTGATGTTGGTATTACTATTTCAAAGTTCTTCAATATGGTATCTATTCAATTTAATGCTAAGATCAAAGTATTCAGATCTGATAATGCACCTAAGCTGGCCTTCACTGATTTCTTAAATGATAAAGGAGTGATCAGCTTTCATGCGTTGAGAGACCACAACAAAACATGATTTTGAAAATAAAACATCAACACCTCCTCAATGTTGCAAGAGCATTATATTTCCCATCCAGAGTTCCAATTCAATTTTGGAGTGAGTGTGCTCTTACTGCTGTTTTTCTTATCAACAGAACACCATCTCCTTTGCTCAAGCAGAAAACTTCATATGACCTTCTTTACAAAACTACAGCAGACTATTCTCATTTAGAAGTGTTTGGATGTTTAGCTTTTGCTTCTACACTCACTGCTCATCGAATTAAACTTCAACCTAGATCTCGAGTTTGTGTTTTTCTTGGTTATCCGCCCAACATAAAAGATTATAGATTGTATGATGTTTTAAAGTAGATTTTTCTCTCAAGATATGTTATGTTTCATGAAGAAATAATTCCCTTTCATACTGTTACTATTTCAGATAAGTTATTGACCATTTTCCTGATCTTGTCTTGCCAATCTTGTTTCTAGCTCTGATGCTCTTTAAGTTCCAGATACAGGTTCGCTAGTTTCCGACTCCTCTCCAGCTGAAATTGTCCTAAGAAGGTCTACTGGTTTCAAAATCTCCTTCTTATCCAAGGAAATCTCATTGCAACTTACTATCTCATGATGAGCTCTTGTACTACTTCATACCTTTTGTCCAAGTACCGGTCCCATAGTTCTTTGTCTGATTCTTTCAAGAACTTTGTTTTAACTGTTTTCTCTCAGTTTGAACCTCAATTTTATCATCATGGTATGAAGTTTCCACAATTGAGGACTGCCATAACAACTGAATTAGATGCTATGGAGTTCAATAAAACCTGGTCAGTCACTTCATTACCTATAGGAAAGCATTCTATTGGTTGTAAATGGATTTACAAAATTAAATCTAAATTTGACGGTACCATTGAAAGACATAAAGCCAGGTTAGTTGCTAAAGGGTGTAATCAGTAAGAAGGATTAGATTTTGGAGAATTTTTCTCTTGTAGCCAAACTGGTTACTATTAAAATCTCATTGGCTCATGCTTCTAGTCAAAAAGGGCAATTGGAGCAACTTAATGTGAATAATGCCTTTCTTAACAGGGATTTATTTGAAGAAATGTATATGGATCTTCCTTTGGTTATGCTAAACAAGGGGAGAATATTAAACAAGGGGAAAGACTGGTTTGGAAGCTTCGTAAATCAATCTATGGTCTCAAGCAAGCCTCGAGACAATGGTACTCCAAGTTTTCTCAAGCTCATATTCAATTTGGTTTTATTCAGTCCGATGCAGATTACTCCTTGTTTGCTAAAGGATCTGGTTATTTATTTGTTGCTTTATAGGTCTGTGGATGATATCATCATCAGTGGACCAGACAATCAAGTAATATATTCTTTGAAGTCTTTTCTCCATACACAATTTAAACTCAAGGACTTGGGGTGTCTTAAGAACTTTCTTGGCCTTGAAATCGCTTAATCTGTCAAGGGCATTGTGTTATCTCAGATGCGTTATACTCTGCAGGTTCTTAAGGCTACTGGATATCTGGATTGTAAGCCCACTTCTGTTCCTATGGATCCTAAGGTTCAATTGAGTGCTCGTGATTTTAATATTCTCTCAGATATTTCTCAATATAGGAGACTTGCTGGTTGTCTTCTATACCTTACATTTTCTCGGCCAGATATAATTTTTGCTGTCCATAAACTAAGTCAGATTCTGGCTCAACCTCTTTTGCCTCATTTGAAAGCTTTGCATCACCTCGTACGTTATCTTAAATCCAATCCTTGTTTTTTTCTTCTCTTCCTCATTCTCTCTTCAGTTAAGGGCTTTTTCAGATGCAACTTCATCTTCTATTCGTTTAAAAGTATTTTCTGATGCTGATTGGGGCTCTTGTTTGGGCACCAGGAAGTCTGTAACTGTTTTTTTTTTTTGTCTTTATTGGTAATTGTCTAGTCCCTTGGATGACTAAGAAGCAGACTACAATTTTTCGTTCCTCTGTTGAAGTTGAATATAGAGCTTTAGCTTCTACTGTCTCTGAATTGGTTTGGATACACCAGTTATTGAAGGATTTCAAATGGATATTTCCTGTCCTGCTCTTTTGTTCTGTGACAATCAAGCTGAAATTCACATTGCTTCTAATCCTATTTTTCATAAAGGATTGAACATATCAAGATTGATTGTCATTTTATTCGTGATAAGGTCACTAAAGGTTTTGTCAAGCTCGTGTCTATTAGATCTCAATATCAACTTGCAGATATTTTTACCAAAGCTCTTCCTTTTACATTGTTTCCTCTTTTATCCGAGATGACTGTAAAGGACATTCACAGTCCATCTTGAGGGGCAATATTAGGTCATTGTAACTAATTGTGTAATTGACTATGTTAGTTAACAGTTAGTAGTTAGTGTTGAGCTGGCTTTGTAACTGAATCTGTAATGATAGTATATTTATACAACCTTTCATTGTAATAGATAAAGCGCTGATTAATTATACAGAAGATGATTCTTTCTTCTAGCTGCTCCTTCTAAGCTTGAAAGTTGATTCTCTTCTTTTCTTCACATTTCCATAAAAGAAAGTCAAATAAATGGGAACTTGCTTTGTGGTAGTAAATTAACGGTGCTACCAATGTTGGTCAAGGCTCATTAATGTTGCTTTTCGTATTTATTTGGTCATTCAAACTTTACATTTGTATAACTTTAACCTATTAATGTATTTCGTGATATTAGACAAAAGTAAAAGCATTTTCAAAAATGGTTACCTCTCCAAGCAAACACTCTCTCAAAGATCATGGTGTTGCAAGAGTACTTGGTCCATAACATCAAGGACGGGTAAGATGTCTTTGGTTTCGTTGCGACTCCTTCAAAGTTGAATGCTTTGGTACATAATCATAACTTGCAAACTCAAGTCTAAAAGTTGAGAGATGACATTAAATAATGGAATTATCTACTTGTACAGAACCGTTTCTTCTGTAAAAATGACAGAATACTCACATAGGAGTGGGCTCTATGTGAATAAAATATTATTATAAAAAATGGGGCCCACCCCCATGTGTGTATTTTGTCATTTTTACATTTTTCTATAACTGCAGCATTTCTCTTAAAGAATTAAAAGTTTTGTTTCAAGTGAAGAGTAAAAGTGTTGAACAAAAAGATAATGTAAGTGAAAAACTAGAATTAGTGAATGTTATTCTGTATTATATATACTTTTCTACATTCAAAATAACAAATTGTATAATTGGATATATATTTTACATCCTAGAGATAGAAGTTTGAATGTTTTCGATAACCTTCAAAATAAAAAATGCAAATTGTTATATTGGTTTGGGAGTTGATGTTGTTACAAAATGTGAAATAGCATCAACAAATCCAAATGATCTAATGCATCATGTACTCCTTGGTAATGAATGTGGAAGAATTTGGGTTAATGAAATGATTGATAATGTCAGCTTTTTTCTTGAAGATGCATTGGGAAGTACAATTGCATAGCCAATTAAGTTCATCAAAGTGGATTAGTTAGTGGTAATCACCATAAAGGTATGCTTCACTTCTTTTTTATTTTATTTCTATTTTACTTATATTCAATGTCAATTGAATATCAGGTTATCTTTAAAATCACGTACTTGATGGATGATTTACTTTTGATTTGCATACTTACTCTAAATTTAATAATTATACCCATTATTTTTAAGTGATGTGCAAGGAATTTATTTATTTATTTATTTATTTT
>CAIGRB010090589.1:40518-54054 GCA_903798255.1 Fraxinus quadrangulata | reverse complement strand
AAGTAAACTTCGATATGGATCAAATATTTTGTAACATTTTTATCTTTTTTTTTTTTTAAGTAGTAGTCTATAATTTTGGCACATTGTTATCCAACTTTTTGAGAAAGCCAATGAAGTACTCAAATATTTTTATTTATTGAAATTATTAAAAACCTGATTATATTATGTGTATAATTTTGTTTTGTAATTATTATAGGTTTTTCAATAATCAAATAAATAAACAATTTTTAAAAAAATTAAATTGACATTTACAACGTTCCGTAATGCATGCCGTTAAATAATTACATACGTTTTTACGGTGTTCATGTGCAAGCCATAGAAAGTATGTCACTTTTTACGACATGTATTAAGGAACTTAAAAAGAATAAGTGTAGTTAATAGCGTCCCTTAAGTCACGCCCTAAAAGTAACATACTTTTTATGACGTGCACATGAACGACATAAAAAGTAATGATAGCGTTCATGAAGACTTGCCATAAAAAGGTGACATACTTTTTATGGCGTGCTCTTGAACGCCGTAAAAATTATTGATGGCATGCTTTTATGGCATGCTTTGCACAACTTTTATGGCATTTAGTCGGACGCTGTAAAGAACTTTTAGGCAAATAGTGCATGTCTTAAAAAGTGAACTTTGTTGTCGTGAATCTTATTTATATAGTTTTATTCTTGATAGCAAATTGGCAATGGGGTTCAAGTAGCCTTGTGGCCCAACTTTTATAAAAATGTTGATGTTGGCCGGCCATCGTTTCTAGTCTGTTGATCTAGAGCAAGTCCATTATGGGATAGCCCAAATAATGAAGCCTATTGTTATGAAGGTGGTCTTGACCCATTATTTGTTGGGAAAAATTCATAAATCAAATTTTAAGTTTCACAAATGCAAAAATCAGATTTTAAGTTTCACAAATACAAAAATCAGGTATTTATTTATTAATTAAAAATATTTATTAATTTGGTCACAATTATATAATTAATGGTCACATATACATAATTATAGGTCACAATTTATTTATTGGTCACATATTATCAAATTAGTTAGCCACTGATGATTTCGATGTCACAAATTCAAAAATTTATAGGTCACAATTAATTTTATTGGTCACATATTTTCAAATTTATTAGTCACAGATTATTCTTCAGTCACATATTGTCAAATTCTTATGTCACAGTTAAATACTTGGTCACAGATAACCAAATACTTGGTCATGGACCACTGGCACTATCACTTCCACCACCAACCACCGCCACTAACTACCACAAACAATAACAATACACCACCACCTCCTCCTCACCAACAAAATCACCATTTTCACTACAAAATCACATCCCTAGCTGTCGCTCCCACCACACCTCGCCCTAACCACATCCACGATCGCCACCACCACCATACCATTTTCACTACAAAATCACATACACGGCCGCTGCCACCACCACACACACACACACACATCGCCGTAACCACATCCACGACCACGGCCGCCGCCACCACCACACTACACCACACCACACCACACCACACCACACCACTCCCACCTCCAGATCCACCTTGCATCCAACCACACACCACCACCAACAATAACATCACAACACCACACACCGACAGGGCCCCCACCACGCTGTCAATACCACCGCACCGTACCCACAGCACACACACCCACCACCACCGCATCAAACCACACACAACTGTTCAAACACCACTACCACCACTACAACCAGCATCAACACCCCCACCACAGCCCGACGCAACACCACCACCACACCTCCACTCTGCCACTGCTGAAAACCACATGTCGCTCTAAATATAATCGAGCAACACCACAGCACACAAACACCACCAGAAATCGCAGTACCGGTGTGAAACCGAGTGGTCGGATAACATTTATTTACAGAAATTGGAGAGATCTGCGTCGCTGTGAAACCAGAGTGGCTGGATAACAAGTCTGGTGGGTGAGGTTCAAAGCCCTGTCGTTGACGCACTGCCTTAGATCGGCCATCAAATATTGATCTGCCATTTCCACTCACACAGTTCGCCCAAGAAATTAGAGAGATCTGCACGAGGTTGGAATCTGACACGACGGTGAGGGAGGTCTGTGCGCAGTGAGGGAGATTTGTGCGAGGTTGGACAGCAGCGGCGACGCCGCTACTCGTCTCTCAGGCGGTGGGCGCTCCTCAATGGCGACGGCTATGAGGGAGAGAGTAGAGAGAGTGTGACGATAATCGAAGAGGAGGAGAGAATATATTTATGTTTTGTTTGGGGATTAGGGTTATTAATTTAGGTTTTAATATATTACCTGATTTTTGAATAAATAAACTTTGCCCCTAATTTTTAAAAAGCAATCTTCAATTACCTGAATTTATGTAATTTCCTCTTATTTGTTGTAGAAGTCGAAATAATTAGAAAATGAAAAATTAGAAACTGGGAAATCGAACCCAAAGTTCGTCAACCAAAGAAACTTTATACTTTGGCATGTTGTTTAATTCATTAAATTCAACATGTGACAACATTGGTATTGTACCTATTGTACGTTCCATTATTTACTTAGACTTCTCATGACTCCCTGAAAGATAAAGTGATTAAAATTTTACACAATATCAGGTTCTATAAATTTTATTGAAGATTCCGGAAGATCTAATATTATGTCGTGGAAGAGCAAAATTTACCATTGAATATCTATCTACTAAACAAAATAAAAAGGGGACTTATTAAATCTTAAAGATTTACGTCGTGATTTATACTATACAACTATACAAGTATAAGTACAATTGGAGTATCTATATTATGGAACTAGAAGTTCAATGCTGTGAAGTATTTATAATGCGAAAAACTACAATTTTGCAATATTATTAGTGTTCTACCCGTTACAGTTGGCTTTGCCTAAGAAGGATGAAAATATATGTCATGTTTGAATTTCCCTTCTATAACCCTGTGTTTGGGACTTCAATTCGAACATGCATTTTGTTCTTGTATTAACATTAAAAATGCATTCTAATTCAAGCAAGTCAAGAAATAAATAATAAGTAAAAATATACAATGTGTTTTACTTACAACCCCAGTATTGAATGAAATATTAAATAGCTAGAAGAAAAATTATATAAAGTGCATAGTGATTATCCTTGCAATGCAATTTGAATTGATATCCCAATAAGACAATACATTGTTATTGAAGTTAGTAAATCTATAGTATGCCCAAAGCACGTTTGAAAAATCTATTTAGAAGACAAAAAATAAAAATAAAAATAGAACAAATCAAGATGCTCATAGTAAGGAAATGGCAATATTGGAGAGATCACAACAAATAAATATTCAACTCCAGAAGAGATAGAGGTAAAGAGATCTTAATAAAATATGTCGTTGCGGGGAATAGAAGGAGTTGAGAAGAAAAAAAAATTCGATAACATGTAGACTTATAATTTTGATTGAGAGTGAGAACGTTGAAGGAAATTCATCAAAGAATGTAGATGTAGAAATTACTGGCCAAAAGTGAGAAATAAGACTTGTAGGCAGACTTAAATACGTTTAAACATGTAGTCGAACATTTAAAAATGTTATCCCTATATGATACAATTGGATCTTTGAATGGAAAAGGAATGAGAACAATGAAAATATAAAATACAAATCTCAACTCATAGGGAAAGGTTTCTTGTAAGTACGTGAGATCGATTTTGGGAAAACATATTCCCTTTTAATTGGTGCCGTTACATTTATATTTTTAATTAGTGTGGATGTCTTGTAATGGCTCGATATGTGCATTATGGTTGTAATAACTACCTATATGTTACAGATTTAATTGACATTGACATATCAAGAAATCCCCGAATGATTTAAAGTGCTAGAAACAAATGATATATTTTCTAAAACTATGTTCTCAAATAAGCAGCAAACATTATTATATGGATTGGAATAATCCCGATGCATGTAGTAATCGCCTTAGTGGTTTTATGTTGAATGAGGATTATAAAAATGACAATATATGTCCATATATTTTCATAAAGACAACATATACTATGTTTGCAATTATGTTAGTTTATGTTGATTTAAATCTAGTAAGAACTCTTGAAGAACTCAACAAAACTTAAAATTACTTGAAAAGTGAATTTGAGATGAAATATTAGGGGAAAAAGGTCAAATTATGTCTAGGGTTGCAAATTGAATATTTCTTATTCATTAATTTCCGTATACATAACAAGTATTAAAACCGTTTATATGGATAAAGAACATTCACTTGCGTTGTTTATGATCGTTCGATCACTTGATATGGAAAAAAAGATCGATTTATCAAATATAACTAGTAACTTAAGGCAAGATTTGGCCTGTGATACGGCTAGGCCAGCTTCTGACAACAGTAGGAATTTATGTAACAATTGTATGTCCCGAATTGCGTGGGTGTTGTAGAAATAGAAAACGAGTCCAGTCAGCTGGTTTTTAGAGTTGCTGTTTTTTGACATTGGAATGTATAACAATGGCTTGGACATTCATTTATGACAAGCAAAGAAGTCTAGTTGAGTGTATCAGCAACTTATTCAGAGAGTTTACTTCTTTCTTAAAAGGTATGCCTTCTACAAGGATGAGGTCAAGAAAGATCTTCCTTTTTCAGGAGAAAATACTCGAAGATGAGACCAACGAAGGTGCTTCTTTTTAAAGGGAAATCACTTCAAAATCTAGTCTCTTCCTTTTTTATGGAGCAATGTCCTAAAGTTGAAGATTTCCTTAGGCTGAGTCCTTCAAAGTTTTCGCTTGTCTTTCTTCAAGAACAATGCTTTTTCAAGTGGAGGTATGGTAGATTTTTTGGTAAGCTTCTTATTCACGGGAATCACTCTTGGTTAAAGTGTGGTTTTTTATAGATGATGTTGTTGTGGAAAATCGAATGCTCCAATACCCGTTTGTTGTGAAAAGATAAGAGATTAAAGTACAATATGAAGTAATTGATCACAAAAACACAAAAATAAAATAATTTGTAAATAATAAAGATTTTATTATAATATGGAGAAAGAATACAAAGATTATGTATTTAAAATTTGTCTAACAACTTCTAATTTCTTTAACTTAATCTAAAATACAATGAAGAGTCAACTATATATCAGGAACAGTAGTTCCAAACACTCATAGTGGTGTTTTAAATGAAGTAGAATGCTAAAGCGGAATCTAAAACGGAAAATGAGACCAAAACAGCGAAAAAAGCAGAACAGGCGACGGCACCACTCTTAGGGTGCACTTCAATTAGAACTTCCAATTAGCTTCAACAAAGAATTTGAATTACACTCAAATTCTAACAATCTCCACCTTAACACGAATTTCACTGCAACGAACAAAACTTTAAAAATTCTTTACCTAGAGACAAATTCCACTGCAATGATTAAACTTAAAACTTTTTAATAAAAAATACAAACTAACTTCTCCATCAACAATTTCAACTGGAAATTTCTCCACCTATGCTATCCCAATTATAGGCAAAAGTGATCTAATGACCATCAAACAAAGCTGAAACAAGGTCTGTAACAAAATCACAACTAAATGTATCAAAAAAGGATCTTGGCTAGAATGAAACCATTAACCACATTTAAACTATCAACAAAATTAGCAGAATTGTACCTATATGGAACTCTATGGCCAAAAATGGGTCTATTTCTAGCAATTGAATATGAGACACCGTCGATGATGGTGGTAAAATAGATTTATCCATATCTTCAAAGTTCAACTGAGATATATTCTTCAACGAAGACCCCAAATTAGATTTCAATGGTATAGAAGACAATTCTAAATCCACTTGAGTTCTTAAAATATGTTGATTACCCTAAGATTATGTATCACCCGACAAGATATATGAATGGAATTTTCTATGTCACATCAGCGCAACACAAACTCCTTTGATAACATTCAGAACTCCACTTTCAAAGGTGCATCTGTACCTTTTTAAATAAAGAGTATTTAAGGAGGTAAGATTTTTCTTCAAATCTGGAACGTGTCTCACTGTATCAAGTATTCTAATCGTTCCATCAAACATCTTTACTCTGACCCGACCAGCTATCCGACTAGGTGTGTTATTATCTGTCATCACAACACCTTTTGAACTTTCTTCATATGTTGAAAATAAATCTTCAGTAAGAGTTATATAAAATATGCAAGCTGTATCCAAAATCCAAACCTTATTAGGTTTGGAGTTATAGTCAGATATAAGTAGAAGCTTTTCATCACCGCTAGAATTTTCTACAATACTTGATTCTCATAAAATTTCTGATTGTTGATTTGCAGTTGACTTTGATTTATTCTGCAACTTATGACAATCGTTTATCAAGTGCCCCCTTTTCTTGAAATAATTACAAAATTTGAGTTACATTTTGACTTGCCCCTCGAACGAGCAACTGAACAATGAGACCATCTCCATGATTCCAAATGCTATAAGATGCTTCATCTCCTCCTTTGAATATAGAACATCTTAGACTTTTCGATGGTAAGAAGATCACGACTATATAGTATCGTGTCTCTAAAAGACATGTATGGGGCCAGCAATGAACACAGCAAAATTAATGCCAAGTCTTCATTTTATTTGTCCTCCAAGGTCTCCAAATCAGGGACGATTTCCTTAAAAATAGCTAGGTGATCCTCAAAAGATGAACATTCTGTCATACGATGAGAATATAGACGTTACTTTAGATTCACTTTTCTAGTAAGACACAATTACTCCAATTTTAACCATAAACAGCGACTGACTTCTCTTTCAAAATATCCTAAAAAAATATTATTTGAAAGATAAAGATGTATTTGAGATAAGGTCTTTCGATTCCTCTGTTGTTTTCTCTCTATAATCCAAGTTGTGGGCATCTTATCAAATCCAAACAACGCATCGTCTAAGTCCATCCGATCTAGTACTGCTCGCATCTTTACCTGCCACGAAAAGAATCTTGTATTGTGATCTAATAGCGGAATATCATACTTTATTGTTGCCATAACGAAAAATCTCAATCTTTCCAAGAATTTCAATATCAAAAGCTCTTATGCCAATTGTTGTGTAAACTGGAATGCTCCAATATCAGTTTGTTGTGAAAAAATAAGAGATTAAGACACAATATGAGTTATTGATCACAAGAAGGCAAGAATAAAATAATTTGCATAGAATAGAGATTTTATTATAATATAGAGAAATAATAAAAAGATTGTCTGTTTATGATTTGTCTAACAACTTCTAACTTCATCTAAAATACAATGATGAGCCACTATATATAGGGAACAATTAAGAAACGTCTAAACCCTCATAGTAGAGTTATAAATGAAGTAGGATACCAAAAACGAAGCCCAAAAAGGAAAAGAAGAACAAAAACAGGGAAGAGAGCAGAACAGGTGGCGCCACGGTACCACTCTTTGGGCATCGCAATACCACTGCTAGCGCCGCAACGTCGGCCTTGTTGTTGAAATTACCGCGGCCTGGCACCTAGATGCCTCGTCTCCGACCCAAACTTCTTCCAATGACGTTTTTCTTCATTTTAAAGTCTTCTTCAATTCCAATACAAATTCCTACTCCCAATGGACTTCCAAGTGGAACTTGTTAACTTCCAAGTGGAACTTGTTAACATATAGCTAATTATAACTTTAAAGTTTTGACTATAACAAATAAGTTGATCTTGTTTAATAACAAATTGAATTCAAGCGATTACAGTTTTTCAAAGCATACTATGAAATTAATCTATGGTCATCAAAAGATCAAAAACTATCATCACAAATCGGACTCATGAATGAGGTCAAGATCGAATTCACGCATTCAAGAACTTAAGAGTCAAACTTTGGAGTAAGATCAAAAACTTGATTTCTTAGAAAGTGTAAATGTATTAACACTTTGATATTTGACAATGAATGCTTAAACTCAAAATCGTCAGGATATACATTTATTGAAAAGTTTGGGACATAATTGCTATGATTTAAAGGTTGAAATCGCGGTGTATATTTTTTAAAAGGTTTGGATCCTCCACTACAAATTTTTTCTAAAATAAATTTCATGGTGGCATTCTAAAATATTTCTTGTGAAAATATTTTAGATTTATTTTTGCTTGAAGACTTTAAAGGGCTTACTTATAAGAATCCCAAATATTTAGTCTTTGACGGAAAATATAAATGATTACAATAATGACAAGTTTGATGCAATGAATTTAATTTAAAGAGTAAAGTAAGTTCCACATGTTCAAGCTATCTTCTAGGATCACAAGGCCATATTTTCTACGAGCTAGTAAATGCTAGTTTGTTTAGAAAGCTATGGGTCACCTAGGTGGTAATAGGTCGAGTCGACTATTGCCCACGAGCTAAGCTCGTGGTTCGTTTAATAAGCTCAGATCGTCACTCATCAAGCTCGTGGTTTGAGCCGAACTTCGGCACGAGATTGTCTATTTTTTTTTATTAATAGATAATCCTCCTTTTATCCAGGTTTTGGATCGCCACTCAAATTTCGAGTAGGTGAAGTTAAAAATTATACACAAACAACTTGTTACGTGTACAATTTTTTTACGCAAAACTTAAAAATAGTATTATAAAATAACAATTTTTTTATTAATATGATTAAATTAAATATCACTTATTTGATAATATGCAATTTCGACATATTTATCTTGCTGTCGGTAATGAATGTCTTGTGAATCATTCACGTACATTAATGCTTTCAAAATATTTTCTTTCAGTCATCTCCTGACCTCGGACAGAACCCTCTTATCTATACTAAAAGCAGACTTCCAAACTACAGTGCTAACTGGATGTGTTAATAGATCTTTTACAATCGCAAAAACCACTAATCATCGTCCTTCGTACTTTCACCATATATGTCCTACCTCACTAATAAATGTTTTTGTATTCGTCACCCCAAATTCGGTATAAAATTTCTTAAATATTGGCTTTCTACTAGATGAAATCGTAATATATATTAGTACATCCCTAATTTTTTTGATTTTCATTCTTAATATTTTTCAAATCATCGTACACAATTAAATTAAAAATATGATATACACAATGAATATGAAATAAATAAGTATCGAAATCAGGCTATAGTACCCAACACTATTTGTTGATAACTGACTTATTAACACTAGCGTTGTCAAATGTAAAAGAACGAATTTTACTCTCACAATAATATTCTCTAATAATGCTCATAATAATGTTATATATATTATTAGCGCTGTGAGGAAACTCACCACCGGTAACGAATTTCATCATTCCCGTTCAAGCTTTCTCCTCCGAATACATCTACGTGCAAAGTATCATAGAAGTAGAATCGGTAGTTGAACTATCAAATTACAATTGCGTTTGATTGACAACAAAAAGCCCGTATTTGGCCTCAGATACTTTGTAGTGATGGTTGAGATTGGTGGTACCAATGTCCTTCTGTCATGCCAATCGTTGAGTATTTATATACTGTTTTAGACTATGTGACTCAATCGATCACACGACTCGTTGGAATCAATTTAAAGTTATCTCAACATTTTGCCTGCTTTTTCCCTTTTCTTTTCCCTCTTGCATCGAGAATATCTATTTCATGTTCCTCCTCCTCTTCTACTTTGGAAACATCAACGTCATCCAAATCAATTAGATTCCTACTTCCGTGAGCATCCAAATCTAAAATATTTTCGAGAATGCGTACTTCGTTGAGACCGACAAATTCATTATGAAATTGACTTTGCGGGCTCATAGGTGATTTGCCTTCAATATCGAACAAGTCCTCAATAAATGAATGTGAATCTATTTGTGAATTGTGATGAAATGTATAGAGTATGTATTGTAAATTGTATAGTATAGACTGTATAGTAAGTAACTAAGTAAGTAAATAAAGAGTATGGAAAGAAATCAAGAATTCAAATAAAGTTTATGTAAAATATTGTAATTTTAAATTTGTAATGGGATAATTGCTATTGAATAATTGAAATTGAATGTAGAAATAAATGTAGTAGATTGTAAAATATGAAAGACGGTGAAAATTGTGTTGCAATGTTGTATGAAAAAATTTGGAAATGGGTTGAGGTATTTATAGAGTTAAAAAAAAGGAAAAAAATTAAATAGTCCAAAATGGCCATTTTTCATAATTGAACTATAACAATGACCAAAACGGTCACTTTTTAAAAAAAAGTGACAGTTTTGGTTACTGTTGTCGACTAGCCAAGAGTCTAGGCTCGTGGCTCGCCACCCACAAGCCCACGAGCCAAGCTGCTCGGCTAGTGCTCGAGCTCATCAAATCGAGCCACTCACAAGCCGAGCCAACGAGCTGGCTTGTGGGCGAGTCGAGTTGGTTATGCTAGCCTCGCGAGTGGGCTCGGGCTCGAGCTCGGGCTCGGGCTCGTCAAATTATGAGCCCGATAGCTCACAAGCCGTATTTTCATGACACCACTAGGGTTATGACTTTAGACCTTCTCTTCTAGTACTTTATCAAAACAAAAATGAAATATAGTTTACACGCCCACACGGTTAAATGGTCTGATCTGATGTTACATTTCTAATTGGACTAACTAGGATGAATTTAGATATAAGAATGGATTGTTCGTTCCTCTGTCAAATTTTCTCTAATTTAGTCCCCATTTGGTGGCCATTCATTAAAAAAAAATTGAAGAATTTCTGGTTAAAAAGTCGGAAAAAAGTTTAGTTTACATGCAAAATATTTTATTGTGTGATTAAAAATGATCTTGTAGAAAAAAAAAGAGTTTTAAAAAAATGGAAATCAAACATGGGCTTAATATACAAAGGGCATGTTTGAGCCCCTTTTTTGTGTAAAACGTATTGTTTAATAGTAAATTGATGGAGAATGTGTGATTAAAAATGAAGGATAATTTTTTGGGTTATATATAATATCGTTTTATTAAAAATGTGATTGAAAAGAAGAGAGGGAAAAATATATTTTGAAAATAATGGGGATTAAACAATGGCTAAATATATTTACATTATATACAAAATTTAGAAAATTATAAGAATAACGGGGAATTTGGAAAGCAAATGCAGAATAAGACAATATCCATTAAAAAAAAAAAAAAAAACCATTTTTCAATTCCTTAATTGCCACAATACATTGACCAAGTGCTCTTTTATATTTTATTGGTCATAGCTAACTCGCTTTGCATGTTATTCTGAAAATATTTGATAAATGCTATAAAAATAATATTGTAATATATGAGAATATAAAAAATAATTAATACAAATTATTTACGTGGAATTAACTTTTGATTTAAATGAAATAAAAATAGTTTGTAAAAACAACTTAAATTGTTGAGGAAGTTAATTAGAATAGTCCCCTCATTTATCCTTTTGATCTGAATTGGACATCCAACGAATACCATCTTTTTTTTTTATTCACTTAATATGCATTGAATATATCAATTGAAATTATTTATTATAGATATGCATTATGTCCCCCATTTACATTATGTTTCTTAACATTTATTGAATAAATCAATTGAAAGAAAATTTTAAAAATATTCATCTTTTGTTCCAAATTCTTTTTTAATTAATTTAATTTATTATCCAACAAGTGGAATGAATCTTTTAAATGTACACTGATCATAACTAAATAATTGATAAAATAATTTATGATAATATTGTTCGAATGATTAAATAAATCAAATACATGTTGAAAAACGAAAGGTAATGAATCTGTCGAAAATGGTTAAATAAATTGAATATCTATTAAAAACGAAAAGTAAGGTGATGAATGTGTTAAATGTACATTAATCATAACTAAATAATTGACAAAATAATTAATGATAATATTGTTCAAATGGTTCAGATAATTAATAAATTAGACACATACTGAAAAATGAAAAGTATGATATTATTGAATAATTAAATTATAGTAAGAATAAAATCATTAAAAAAAATTTACCTAATGTGATATTTAATATATTATATTTAATATATTATAGATAATAACATAAAAAATTCCAACCACGGGAAATTAGGACAAACTACTTGAGACAAAAACAAATTTATGCGATTTGTATGTCCTTTTCTACTGGCATAATCAGAAGCTTTAATAAAACTTAGGCAATTATGCAATATATACTGTAATGGATTTATTAATAGGAAATGTGATCGCTATTCTCTCTATTTTATATTTTAAACGAGGCTTGGATTTCTATTTCATTTTTTGATATTTGTGTAAAGCCACACTCAATACGTCAAAGAATTATGTGGTTCACAACAAAGCAAGTGGACAAAAATGTAGGGGTGTAAACGAATTGAACTGAAGGTCGTGGCTCAGATAAAAATGATGTGTTTTTGGTCCCAGTTGAGTCGAACCAAAACTCGGCCGAAAAATCAATGCTCAACTCAGGCTATATCAAGCCGAGTTGAGCAAGCTCGTGGTTTTTTTTTAAGGCGGGAAATTTAAAAAAAATATAACAATATAATTATGTACAATCTTTAAATCCAATCATTTCATCTAATGCTAGACACATCAAGTAACTCGTTTGAACTTTTAAACTTAGATCCATATTAAGTATCTTGTTCGATATAAATAAAAATTAAATTTAATAAAATTTGATGAAATGTATGAATAAAAAATTGTAAAATCTATAAAATATATGATTAAAATTATTTGTTATTTCCTACTTAATTTTTTACAAAATGTGAGGCGCAACTTCATAATGGACAAGGCCACGATACCTTAGTATTTTGATTTAGATAAAAATTAATTTTTTAATAAATTATGATAAAAATTGTTGAAATTTGTGGTCAAAAATTTTAAGTCGTGTAAAATTAAGTTTTTTAACTAAATCAAACAGTGACTGTCTATATGTTACATTGTAGAAAATAATAATAATAATAATAATAATAACAACAACAACATGATGTAGAAAACTTATTAATTCTAAACATGCTTACTAATGTGCAGAAAATTTAGCGAACTAAATTAAAATTTATTAGATTAATAAGGAATTTGGTTAGCAAATTTTGAAGAAGACAATATCCATATTAAAAAGACCTCTTCAACTCCTAAATAGCTACAAATATTGACTAAGTTCTCTTGTATAGTTTTTTAAGGGCATAAAAATATTAAATATTCTAAGCTACACGGATTTAGGACATAGACATTGTGACAAAACAGAATCGTAGCACATTTTGTATGTCTTTTCTATTAGAAACATTACAAAAAATTCGGCATAAACAAAGCTCACGAGTTATATGCACACAACTACACTCTCCATTTTATATTTACGATGATGTTTGAATCTCTAATTATTTTTTTGGTGTTGAGTCTTGCTGGATTCTCAACGTCGAGAAATTTTATGGCTAATGACAAGGCACAAGACGGGGAGATTCTTAGTCCTTCTCTCTTTTTTTCATTATTTTATTTCTTGTACGAAATTATATATCAAGGCTTTGAAATAGTGTGTGGTTATTGTTGAAAATATAAAAAATCTATAAAATAAATTTTTTACTTAACAAGTTTTGAACGAATAATCTTTACTAAATAATTAGATTCTAGCTATAACGTGATGGATTAATCACAATTTTGAATCTGATCTTCAATATTCAAACTTCCAACTCCCACATCGTCTTTGGTATTCTCCAAAAATATGAAAG
>CAIGRB010090589.1:7523-18490 GCA_903798255.1 Fraxinus quadrangulata | reverse complement strand
TACGCCACTTTCTACGTGGATGTATTCGGAGGACGAAACTCGAACGGGAATGGTAAAATTCATTGCCGCGTCGGAGTTGCCACTAACAATAGTGGACAACCAATATTTCCTAAACTACGTTAGACAATATCTTCAACCGAGGTACGATAGGATAAGTCGAAATACTCTTCGATCTGATACAATTGAATATTTTATTCATTCAAAGAAATTATTGATTGTGGATTTAGAAAATTATAGGAGAGTGTTATCTTTAACTTCAGATATGTGAGAAGAGATTAATAAGTGATATTATATAGCTGCAACTGCACACTATATAGACCCATTTTTTGTCTTACATAAAAAAATTATTTTTTTAAAATTATTGAATTCCCGATGCTAGCAATATATTTAATGCTATTATTATTATTATTATTAGAAAATATAAATACGAGAGTAAAATTCGTTCTTTTAAGAGTCGACTAAAAGAAGATATTTTGGAAGCATTAATATGCGTGAATGATTAGGAAGACGCTCATTATCGACTGCATGATAAATATACCGAAATTGCATGCAGTCAAGTAAGTGATATTTAATTTAACCATATTCATAAAAAAAATTATTTTAATACCTTTATAATTTTTTTAAAAAAAATTATACACGTAACAAGTTGTTCGTGTACAATTTTTAACTCCTCCTACTCGAAATTTTAATTATTAAAGTAGTCGATCCCAAACCCAGATAAAAGAGGTGGGTTTATCTTTTTTTTTTTTTTAATAAAAATGTTTCGGAAAATATGTATTTAAAAAAATGTTTAAAAATACATATATATATTTTAGGTTGAGACAACGCTCGTTTTTAGTATAGTTAAATAAATAAAAAAAAAAAAAAAGGCGAGCCAAGTACCCATTTTGGGTGAGCTTAAGCTCGGCTAGTGGTAGACGAGCCACAAGCTCTCGTGTGGGTAAGGGCCGAGGCCCATTCCCACCTCTATATACAACTTACACATGACTTTTGGCAACAAAATAAAATGAGGAAATGATCACACTCCTCGGGCGGGGAACACAAATGAATGATAATAATGGAGCTATCGTCGGCGAAACGTTGTGCCTTTGATGACATGGAAAATGCCAATTTTGGCATTAAGTTAACTGGATGAATAGATGGTGTGGTGCAAAGAATTGAGATATCGAACAAGAGAAGAGATCAGACATGGTTGATTGAAGAAAACAAGAAGAAGAAGAAAAATGAAAAGACCCAACAATTGGGCTTGAGATGCGAGCCTCACTCGCATCGGCCCAAAATCGGGCTTAGCCCAAAGTAGGATGGGATGGGATCGGATCATATCGGGTGGGATGGGTTGAGAGAGAGGGATAGAGATATTGTATATGCTTGTGTCTAGAGTGAGTTCCATTTTGAAATGGGGAGAGAGAAATCCGTCACTCTAACATGGGATGATATGATTTGTTCGTATCAATAATCAACACAATATAGCAAATATAACGAAAATGTTGGGTTATTTTTAAGAAACTCGAACATCCTAAAACATTGGTAATTCAAGGATCGATATACCTTCAAAAATGTTCCAATATAATTCATTTAACACTGTTTTCACTTATTCGGCACTCTATAAATAAAGATAAATTGAACAAGATGACTTCAACTGTGACACTCTAATCCACTAACAAAATAATACCAAGCTCCTGTTTGATTCAGTTAAAAAAATTGATTAAAATTTAAGTCAAAGTCACAATTAATTTTAATAACACATTCCATCAACTTTTATCAAAATCTACTAAAATCTGATTTTTATTAAAACCAAACATGGTCAAATAACTAGCAAAAAGAGGCCATGTTTCCCGTAATTTATTTAATGCATTCAATTAAAATTTGAAATCCCAATTTATAATATAATTTCTAAAAAATTAAAATAGGGTTGTAACTATAGTCCGTCTCCAAAAAATTGTTTAAAACCCAACGCAAAAACAGTCGAATTTGAAAACCTAGTAGAATAGAATTATGTTATTTGTACATTATCTATGAACAACTTAAATGATATTTGAATAAGTCGCAAAACGGGGTCATTGATTATTTTAAGTATTGGAGAAATTAATGGTAAAATTATGTGTCATATAATACAATATAAAGTAAAATGTCAAATAAAATATATATCTAGCAAGATTGTGTAGAATACGCCACTTGGAGGCCATGTGTATTTCCTGCGAGCAACACGGCCACTATCTTACGCTTGTCTATTAATTACCAGCCACCTGGAGGCCACGTGTATTCCACAACTATTCATTACATTTTTGATTTTGATGTTGACTTAGATCTAATCGGCCTACACCACTTTGACCAATTAAATATTATGGAAGATTAGCAGGTTCAATTAAATTATTAATTAAAGGTCATATAATAATATTTTTTAGTCGAATAATCTCCCACTCAATCTCTTGAGAGATTCAATTGAAATTTGTGGGTATGTGTGTGAATTTATTCTTCAATATTCAACAATTAATTTTGATCCTAGAACTGAAAAATTAGGGGATTAGTTTCGTGTTAATTATTATAAACAATCGAATTTCTATTCAAGATTCACTTGGACAAAAACTCAATTGTCAACTCCAAATTCTTCAAAAATAATAACATCGAATTCCAATATTTCGACAAATATGTGCAACCAACAAAAGCTATTGAGGATGTAATTATATTAAAAAAAATCATAGTTAACATTTAACAAAACAAAAAAAGAAAGAAAAAATATTACACAAAATAATTGTAAGAGGCCTCTAATAGTTTGTCTTAATACACTCATAATAATAAATAATATTAAGAAAAAAAATTTCAATATAATGTATCAAAAAACAATGTTAGCCATTTTTTTCTCGTTACACCCTCACAAAATATATCATAATTTATGCACCAAAAAAAACAATCGAATAAAAAGGAGCCTGGTGATATATTTGGTAAGGTGGAATATACATTATTAAATTGTATTGAGAAAAAAAAAGTTATTATTTATTATATTTTTCAATTACGTTCGTTGGTATGATATTTTGTGAAAAGATTTACAAATCTTGGACCAATATAGATTCTACAAGCTTCAACGATTCACTAAAATAAAATGGCAAAGAAGGAAAAAATGAGTAATGATTATCGATAGTCGTCCAACTATATATATATATATATGACGTTTATATTAAATTACAATCTATCACATGTATATTGAGTGAGACAATTATCAATAACCTTGACTCCAAATGGCATTACTTGAAAAAATCGCAATATGCACATAAAAATCGTTCTTTGATGTAGAAATCTCTAATATGACGTGGCGTAATGACACCATTTCCAAGCAACGGTTTGGACTGGTCACCATCCAAGTCTAAACCGTTATAAATGACCACGTGTCTTTAACCATTCAACACTTGAATACCTCTTCCTATTGAAACGACTTATACGTGTCACATGCACAGATTGTCTCGTATCTCACCTTCCAACATCTTCTTTATAAATCTGTGCCACCACGCATTTTATTTTTGTGTAAAACCCATCTCGTGTTAGGCTACTAGAAATATTGTGAGAATGAAGAATAGTGAGAAGAGCACACCAATTTCTTTGCCGGAATATATAGCAAAAGATCCGAAGAAGGTGGCGGAGATGGATGGAGAGAGTAGTGGGTCGTGGACGGAGGAGGTGGAGTCACCGAGATCGGTGGCGCCAGTGGAGAGAGGCGGTGGGAAGAATATACACAGCCAAATTCTGAGGATAATTGCTGAAGATTCACGTATTGGAGAAGAGAGAAATTCCGGCTACCATTTTTCACATATAATGGTTTTTTCACGGCCCATATCGCCTCTCAGTGGCCGTGTCAACTGAAATTATTCGAGGTCAGATTTTTTAATTTATTTTATTTGTCTTTTCTTAATACTAGTTGACATATGTACTGACGTTATAATCTGTCTAACACGTACAACTCTGTCCTTATAAGTTAGCTAAGGAGGACTTATCTAGTGATGACAATGGACCGGGTCAAGCCAGTACAGCCCATATATCGTCACGAGTCGAGCTCATGCTTGTTACAAATACTCGAGCTCGACTCGACCTACGAGCTCGTGGCTTATGGGCGTGGGCCTAGCTGAGCTTTAGCTCGCGAGCCCTTTTTTTTCTATATATATATATATATGATAAAGATAAATCTATTTAAAAAAAAAAAATTACCTTTGAGCCGATGAGCCGAGTCCAACGACTTGTGGGCGAGCCGCTCGTTTTTGACGAGCCAAGCTTGCCGACTCTTGGGCTCGCCCACGAGCCGAGCGGGCGGGCTCGAGCTCGTTTTTTGACAAGCCCGAGCGGCTCTCGAGCTGTGTTTTGACTAGTCGAGCAGCTTGTTTGCCATTTCTAGTCTTCCCCAATATTTACGATTTTTCAATCATAAATGTTATCAATTTTTATTAAGATTTATTAAAAAATTTATTTTTTTAATTAGCCATAAAAAATTTCTTCTAAAAAACAATATTTTCCTTAAAAAAAAAAGGGAAAAATATGCATACTTTTAAAAGTTGTAAAATACTTTCAATGGAAAAAAAAAATGACAATCAAATATTGCAAAGTATGAATTTGAGTAAAAAAATAATAATATTTACTACTTGAAAATATTGTAAATGTTTAAAAAATGACAATCAAATATTGTAAATGTATAGAGAGGGGGAGAGGATACTTACGGTTGGGTGGGGTGAGGTGAGGTGTTCTAACGTCAATGTTTAGAAAGTGAGGATGTATAGTATGTTTTTAAATTAAATAATAGTATAATTTGATATTTGAATAAAAATAATTAATACTTGATTTTTTAAAATTGAAAATTAAAATGTAGTGTTTTAAGGTAATTTTCTCTACTTTTTATGTTATACTATTTTTATATAAAAAAATAATTTCATTAAACCTCATCACCATCTCGAGGTAGGGATTTTCATCTCATTCGCGCTGTGGTCCCCAATTAACATAGACAGGTCTCGTGTGGATCGGAAAATTTTCATCTCGTTGCAATCTTTACTACTTAAGTTATTTTAATTTTAAAATAAATAAAACATTAAGCATTAAAATATATTATATTTTAATTTAACATTTTTCTTAAAACATAAACAACAGGCAATTTCTCGGTATGTTGGCGACTTGGCGAAGGATGGACGAAATTTTGGCGGATCGTCGATCATAATGGAGAGTAGCTGATGCTGGTGTATATTTAGGAAGTATAGACTCGATCTCATGGGATAATTATAGTAGAAAACAAAATAATGACATTTACTGTCTTGTATGTATATGTATGTATATATGTGATCCAGACCTCTTATCGAATAATAGCCGTATGTTAACTCTAATTCTTATGGTACCACAATTAGCTTCTGTGTCCTTTGAGAGTACAAAACACTATGCGTGTCGTACAACTAAACTGATGATGAAATAAATTAAGTTCTAGATTGACCTCGAATCAAAACTGAAGTCATTGATTTGAATAATTGATGTTAAAATCAACTATTGATCTCTTTGTATACATCTCCTTGGCCATTGAACAAAAAATGTTATTAAAATCAAGGGTTATACTACACGTACATAATTCATTATACATAATGATGTTTACACCTTTACATGGATGGAGACCTACTTCGAATATATTATATTTTGTCCAAAGTGGATCCCTTCATATAAAGGTGTGAACACTATTATGTACAATGTATTATGTACAAGTAACATAATTATAAAATCAATGTACGAAAAACTATTCTTACACAATGTCATCCATAATGTCAAACATAATGTACATCAAGCAAAATTTGAAATCAATGGTAAATTCGTGTCATGTCAAAAAATGTAAATAAAACTATTAACTATCGTGTGAATGTAGGGCTAGACATGGTTCGATTCGGTACCGAATCGATCCAAAGTTTTTGGGTATTTAATAAATGAAATTGTTGGGTCCAAATATAATTATAGAACCGTTCGGGATTCGATCCGATTCCGTACCATAATTAAATTTTTTCACATTTATAGCAACACTATATAAATACAACTAACGATATGTTCATTCGTAACTTTTACAAATTAACGTAACCCAATTTTAAAATATATATATAACAAGCTGTCTAATAAGATTAATTCAATATATATAAATACCAAAAAGTAGATGCTAATATTAAAATGTCGGTGATCCATATTAATAATTTTTTTGCTTTAAGCAACCTGCATAAAAAATGAAACATAAATTAAAAGTTATAAAAAAAAAAAATTAAGTATTAGTAATACTTACCAACTATTTGATTTAATAATCAATTGCTTGACTTCTCATAATAAGAAACTCTACAAGTATAATTGAAAATGCACAATTAACAAACACAAATAAATACAAACTATTTGATTTAATCATCAATTGTTTGACTTGTCATAGTAAGAAACTCTATAAACAAAAATGAAAAAGCACAATTAACAAATACAAAAAAATATTAAAAATTATTCAACTAAAAGTTATAATTATAAAATATTTTTAAGTATTCACTGGTTCGTTCGAGTATTTAATTTATGAAAAATCGTTCGATTCGATTCGGTTCGATTCGGTTAGGGAGTTTTGTCCAGCAATATATGAATGTAGCAAAATTGAAAATGAATTATTAGTAGGATACCCTGGAAAAACTCAATCAACCTCCTAGATAAAATAAAACTACTCATAACAATAAAACTACTCATAACAGTCAAACTTAAACTAAAAAATAGATAGAAAAAATAGAAAAAAATTACAATAAAATAAAATTACAAAAAGCCACATTAGGTTAATATTTCATATTCTACCTTAATTCTATCCACCCTAATCAATATCCCTCCTAATTCCACCCCTTAATTGTGCTGTCAAATTATATCAAAATCTTTACTATATCAAAATCATAGAGAAATTTCTCAAATGACACTGAAGAGTTTTATATTTTAGCATCGATAAATAATATGAAGGGTCCATGATAATATTAATTGATCCAAGTGGAAAATTGTTGTCATATAATCCACAAGTCAGAGGATCGGATCTTGGCTTGGCTTGGCTTGTTACTAGATTTTATCTGAATAATCCAGTTTCTAATCAGTCGATTTTCAGCTTGAATCTGATTTTAATCACAAATGCAGTGCTAAGAAACAGCTGTTAGAAGCAGAAAATTGACAGATTATTGAAATGCATTAGAGCAGATGTTTTCCAGACAGAAGAAACAACAAAGTAAACATAGAAAAGCTTGATGCAACAATCCAGACAGAAAATTAAAAGCAGTAAATCACCAATGAGAACATTGGCTTCGTCACTCAAAAGTTTTGCCTAGTAGTCCTCGCCTTCTTCATCTTCTCCCTCAGCAGATTCAGCCCCGACCTCCTCATAGTCTTTCTCAAGAGCTGCCAAGTCCTCTCTAGCCTCAGAGAATTCTCCTTCTTCCATGCCCTCACCAACATACCAGTGCACGAAAGCACGCTTGGCATACATCAAGTCAAATTTGTGATCAATCCTGGAGAATACCTCAGCAACACTAGTTGAGTTAGAAATCATGCAAACGGCCCTCTGAACTTTAGCCAAATCTCCACCAGGAACAACAGTAGGTGGCTGGTAGTTGATTCCACATTTGAAGCCAGTTGGGCACCAGTCTACAAACTGAATTGTCCTCTTGGTTTTGATCGTGGCAACTGCAGCATTCACATCCTTCGGCACCACATCACCTCTGTACATCAAACAGCATGCCATGTACTTCCCGTGGCGAGGATCACATTTAACCATCATGGAAGATGGCTCGAATGCTGTGTTAGTGATTTCAGCAACAGAGAGTTGCTCATGATAGGCCTTTTCAGCAGAAATAACTGGCGCATACGAGGAAAGCATAAAGTGAATCCTTGGATATGGAACCAAGTTAGTCTGGAACTCATTCACATCCACATTCAGAGCTCCATCAAATCGCAGAGATGCAGTCAAAGAAGAAATCACCTGCAATTTGATAGAATCAACAATCATTAAAAATCCATAATTATATTATAATAATACAAATTCCAACAGTTATTCAACATTTCACCTGAGAAATGAGCCTGTTCAGATTAGTATATGTGGGCCTCTCGATATCAAGTGACTTGCGGCAAATATCATAAATCGCCTCATTGTCAAGAAGCACAGCAACGTCAGTGTGCTCCAACAGAGAGTGGGTAGAGAGAACAGAGTTGTATGGTTCAACCACAGCAGTCGAAACTTGAGGGGAAGGGTAAATAGTGAACCCCAACTTCGATTTCTTACCATAATCAACTGACAGCCTCTCAAGCAACAGAGATCCAAGTCCAGATCCAGTGCCCCCACCGACAGCATGGAATACCAGGAACCCCTGCAATCCAGTACAGTTATCTGCAAGCTTTCGGATCCTGTCCAGGCAGAGATCAACAATTTCTTTGCCGATCGTATAATGCCCTCTAGCGAAGTTGTTAGCGGCGTCCTCCTTACCACTGATCAGCTGTTCCGGGTGGAAGAGTTGACGGTAGGTTCCAGTCCGAACCTCATCTATCACAGTAGGCTCCAGATCTACAAACACCGCACGGGGAACGTGCTTTCCGGCACCAGTTTCGCTGAAGAAGGTGTTAAATGCGTCATCTCCACCGCCGACTGTTTTGTCTCCGGGCATTTGCCCATCAGGCTACAACAATTTCCATCATCAATAACATAATCAAATCGAAAACCCATTGATTCGTTAATTAATCAAAATAATCAATACAGATCTTGAATCTATACAAATTCTGATAAACAAACCTGAATCCCGTGCTCAAGGCAGTACAATTCCCAGCAGGCATTTCCGACTTGAATTCCTGCCTGACCAATGTGGATCGAAATGCACTCTCTCATTTTCGCTTACTTTTTTTTCGCGTGAAATTGAAATTAGAAAGAGGGGAAGTGAAATGGACAGAGGCGTATACGAAGACGGCTCTGCGAAATTTAGATCTGAGAATGAAAATATGATGAGGATTTGTAGAAAGTGGGGGAATTTATATTTGGTCGGTGGCAATTGGGTAATTTTGCAAAAAAAGTAGAAAATATTTGAAATTGAAAAATATTTTACAGCTGGAGTGGATGACCGTTGCCGCTTTATCCACTTTGAAATTTGAATAGTTTGTGTTTTGGAGGGATACCCGTTTAGGATTTGGTAATGGGTGCATCCAAATCATCATGGATATGGATATAGTAGAGGATCCAGTAACAAATGACCAGGTGACCCGGCCACTTCACCCAAAAGGCCTTTGGCTCATAATCGTCCAAAAAATATATTAAAAAAAAAAAAAAAAAACAGTTCAAGAGCAAGTTATCGAACATGGCCTTACTTGTACAACTAATATGCAGATACAAGAAGAGAGACATTTTAAATATACGATAAACGATCCATTTTGTCCATTTCTTAAGAACCCAAAATGCTGATATTCACGTATCTTNTTTTTTTTTTTTTCGAATTTGTGATTATTTTTCTACCTTTGATTCGTTTAGGTTAGAAATAGTTGAGTTATAGTATAAAATGTTATTGGGCACTGTACATCGTGATTTAATATTGTGCACTGTGGTTTAAATGTTTGTTTGACACTCTTTAATTTATTTTATGTTTTGTTACATGATCATTGTACATCGTGATTTAATATTGTCGAGGCACTCGTGGTGCAATTTCCAAAGCTTCTATTTACCAGTTGAACAATCGGTTCATAGTAATTAGTCTAGTACAACTAGACAAAATAAATCTTTTCAAAAACAAATTTAGTGGATATAGTGTTCGTAAATCAAACGAGTTTAAAATAAATTACATGGCAACAAGAAATCAACACTACTCACTATCCACCCACGTATCAGATGCATTCAATTTCTCCCCACTTTAACCCATCTATAACATCGTTAACTTTATCCATTTATCAGTGATTTTATTAAGTCCATGTTTGGTACCAATTTTTTGAAACTCGTTTTTCTTCAAATTTATTTTCAATCATATGGATTCACAATTTTTATGAACTTTTAAATAATACATTTCAGAATGAAGCATGATTAATTGCAAAAGGGGAAAAAAAAAAAAAGAACGAGAGTTTAAAAATGATTATTACTCGAAAATAAAAGTTTTCTTAATATTTATGATTTTCGGTTCTTTTCAGTTTTTAAAAATGATTATTACTCGAAATAAAAGTTTTACGTCGAGAGTTAGGAGTAAAAAACCACGCACCAAAGAAGAAAAAATGTGCTCAAAGATTACCCGGAAGAGCATCCATATACTCTTATATTCAATTAGACATCTTCTATATTTGTTGATTTTAACCGGTTTAGGTTATGTTGATTAATTTATTAAAATCGATTTTAGGTTTCATTTCACTAATTTTGGAAACTTCTTGTCACCGATTTTTTGGTACCTCGTTGAGACGGAAATTAGAGAGCAAATTTTATTTGAGTTTTGAAGTCCTTCAGTTTAACTGCAATGTTAAATGGTAAATTAATATAAATTATGGTTGAAATCTGAATTTTGTATCTTGAACTCTGTAAATTTATGTGTCCTTTTTTTTTTTTTTTTTGTTTAGCCCTTAGCCAAAGTGCATATTCAACTGTACTTCAATTTGGTGCAAAAATTCACTTCAACCCAACACCAAATCTATACACCAATTTGATGCAATGAATAATATTCATTTGGTGTGATTTTAGAGTTTTTCATAATTCCTATTTTGCATTTCATTTTATACTACAACACACTTTAATTCATATTATATCCTTTTATTATTTAATAATTTAACTTTATTTTATTTATTATTTAGTTTAATACATTTTTTTATTGTGGTATTAAGTACAATGCTTTATTTTATTTTAATTTAATGATTTTAGTAGTAATATAATTTGTAATTAAATAGTTTTTAAAATTAATTAATTATTGAGAATTAAAAAATAGGAAAATAAAGGAAACATTGTCTTCTAGTGTAAT
>CAIGRB010090587.1:1781-24204 GCA_903798255.1 Fraxinus quadrangulata | reverse complement strand
AAAAAAAAAAAAAACTTAAAAAATTGATTATCTGATCGTGCAATGATTGTAACAACTAGTGACATTAAATCACCATGTGTTATTTGTAAAATATTATTTTTCGTGAAATTTTTTTTTTAAAAAGATTATTGAAAAAGGGAAAATTGCAGTCAAAGTACCAAATCATTCATTTAATTGCAGATCTTGTCCAAATCTTCATTCTATTGCACCTACAGTACCAAACATTTCAAAAACTTGTATTTAGAGTCCAAATAGATGATTTTTCATTCATTTGACAGTTAGTTTTGACCAATTTTAAAAGGGGTAAAATAGTAACTTTAAATTAAAATTAGAAAAACAAAACAAAAAGAAATAAAAGGGTGGCACCATTTAGGGAAATTAAAGAGAAGATAGACTCAAATGTTAAGAACATAAAGAAATTAAAGAGAACATACAGAAATGAAGAGAAGATAGAACTAAGGTTTTGTTCAATTAGGAACTATCATATTCTGCATTCGATTTTCTAAACTTCGAAAATCCATTTTTTTCATTTTGTATTTAGATTTAGGTTTTCTTTTTTCTGGACAATTTTTTTGTTGACGTGCGTTAATATCCTGTGGATTCAACCATTTTTTCTTAAAACTACCAAACAACAACCAACAAATCTAAGCTTATTTCACCTCCAAATGATGAAAATAAATTCTAATCCACCAATTCTGCAGCATCAAAATTTCAGGGATATCTGCTGCTTCCACAAATCAACTCCGAGAAGTGTTTTTGTAAATCTTCGAAAAATCTACTGCAAAAAGTGTACGAAAATGGCTACCGCGAACTGTTCTCCGTAAAATCATTCTAAGTTATTGTGAGGGCTTTATTTTGTGAGGATTTTGATGTTTCAAATCGAAAGAATTGAGGTAAACGAATGAACACTAAAGTGCACAGAAATAGTGAGGGATTTGAGAAAATCATAAATCTTGAACGATCAACGTTGTGTGGCAACGTCGGCGGTTGACTTCCAGGGGCAAGCGTGAGGTGGGGAAGGTGAAGAACTCTTTTATTTCTTTTTCTTTTGTTTATATATATAATTTTAATTCAAAATTAACATTTTACCCCCTTTAAAATTGGTCAAAATCAATTTATCAAATCAACAAACAGTGAAACTAACAAAAATCATCCATTTGGACACCAAGTACAAGTTTTTGAAAAGTTTGGTACCGTAGGTGCAACAAAATGAAGGTCTAAGCAAAGTTTGCAACTAAATGAAAGGTTTGGTACCTTGACAGCAATTTTCCCTTAAAAAATGTAGCGCTATTTCTAACAACTTGGAAGTTTGGCAAGCTCTGAACCAAAAGACAAGAAAAAAAGGTACCAAATCAAAAATAAGCCTTCATAATTAACACCAACTGTTTCCAGCTTACAACACTATTCAATCAATAATAATGTTTTAACTGAAGTTCGATTGAAAGCACAACAACTTAAGCCTACAACAAAACCTAGTGAACATAAGAAAAAACTCCAAGGTGCATCATTAAGAACATTAACTTATTTATTTTTTTCAACATTAAATTTCTAGTTATTTTCAGGACTTTTGAGAACACAACTTTCTACGACTAGCCATCATAATCTCCCTCAGAGAACTTATTCTCCGGATAAAAGACAGCCACAACTTGATTTCCACCAAACTTCCTTCCATTCAGTCCTTGTCGTGCTTTTGTAGCGCTTTCAACATCCACATACTCCAAGAAAACCTAGAGGTGAACAGACAATTATCATTAATTCTCAAATTTACAATTATCAAATGAGCACACAGATCAAGGAAAAATTCAAGAAGTCCAGTGGTATTTCAAACTAATCCATATTGGTTATCAGTCACTGAATCGAACTGCGAACCAGGAAATTTCAAATATAAAAAGCAGCACGAAAATTTTCCAATAAATCACTACAGGCCCGTAATTTCAGAGATATCCAGTGCAAAAATAAAAAAAATTCAAAAGCCAAAAGCCAAAAGTGGAAGGACTAGAGAATGTGTGCGCTTTGAAGGAAGCATGCTTTCTATACCAACCTTTCCTACACCTGGTGTTGGTTCGCCATTGGGATTTGGGCGCGGAATAACCGCATTCATCAAAGTACCTGCAGATAAGCAGCAGTGAATATCATCAACAATATTCCCCGAGGAAATGCATAAAATTAAACAGAAGGTTAACAAATTCTGCTGATCATTACGTGGAACTAGAAAAGGCTGTAAAGAATCATCCACATGCAGTAATATTAATTAGTCAATCAAAGTGAAAACCATAAACAAATAATAGAGGTTCAAAGGCAGATTAACGTAATTACCAAATTTTCCACATTCTGCTCTCATGTCTTCTACTATGTCCTCATAATCCTCATCGTCCCTAAGCTCATCCGGGGTAACCACTTCTGTTAGGCACAAAACCTTCGTGGCTGGAGCAGCAGGTTGTTGTAACATGAATCTCTGCAAGAGAAATGGAATTGAGAAATGCTAAACCCAGCTGAAGGCTCAGCTCTGGTTCCAATTTGTTCCGAAAAATTGAATTCTAATCATATAAAAAATAACGGCTATCTGCAAATGTCTTGGATGTAGAAGTATCTAAAGGAAGAGAGATGGATAATACAAATGATTAGAACTCATCAACAATGGCATATATTTCCCAATTTGCTGATTTACTCAAATCTGCAGTGACCTTTTTGATGAAAATATCTTCTCAGAAGACATGGAAATGCTTAAGAAAAAAAAAAAGAAAAAAATGATTTCTAGAGGAAATTTTTTAATACAGTGAAAAGTCAAAAATTGAATTCCCAACTTCAATGTTTGCACGATCCCTCTACATCTTTCTCTTTTATCTAGGATAACTTTCTTTTGAAATGATATCAACCAACTTTATTAACTAAATTTAGCATATCCATGTTAAAATATTCAAAACCCAATAACTTATACAAGAATTAACAATAACTCGTTCAGTCAATCAAAACTATTGAAAAATAAATTCATTTATTTGTTACCCTTATTGATATTGTGAAAAAAATCTTAGCAACATTTATATTTTTAACTGCTTTCTGACATAATGAAAATTTAACATATATTTTAGACCATTCAATTTATCAAGAAATTAATAGTGATCAAAACTAAATTAGAAAGTAACAACTGTCATAACTGTAATCAGAGTATCAAGGAGTTTTGCCTCAGTAAGGTGACTCATAAGCGTTGAAGCGCTGTAAGCCGCAAGCCTCAACGGCTCAACATAATCTGATAGAATAGATCAAAAGGTTGAAAATATACCAAAAATAAATAAATAAAATAAAAAATAATCAACCTTAAGACATCTATATATCAATAAAATCAAAGTCTGGTTCACAACTAGAAACAAGAAATAGACTCAAAGTAGCAAAAGTAGCAATCACATAAAAAGACCATATTGAATTTTGCTCTCTTTTAGAGATTACAAAAAAATACTAAAAATAACAGTGAAGATGTATATTTCACATAACCACAGGGGGACTGCCGTAAAATTACTTGCAGGGCTTACTGCATTTAGTTATAAGAGGCTGGGGAAAGTCTGGCTTCTCTTGTTCTATCATCTTATTTTCAATCCTTTCTTCTCTAGTTTAGAGTAAACAGTTTATAAATAACACAAAAAATCCTTAAAACATTCTAGACTCTTAAAAGAGCAACACAAAAAGTTGGCGTACAGTAAGAACATAAAGGCAAAGCCCAAGAAGATCACAACGACCAGACTCTCAGTTGAGGCACGCCTCAAGGCGCAAGCCAAGCCTCAGGCAATTCTTAAAACAATTGTTGTATATATATTTCATTCCCAAAAATGTGCTAACACGCATGATAAAATATCATATGCAATCAAGGCCTAAACAAGTCGAGACAACCTTGACCAAGCTAAGCTTGTGGTAATTATCCCAGCATGAATCTCCAGCCTAACTAACTCAAATAAATAACAGAATGAAACCAAACTGATCTGTAATCATGAGTTGCTTGGTTCTTTAGAGCTCTTAACATTTTCATTTTGCATCAAAGCAAAGTTAACAAGATAAATCTCAAATTACAACATACTCTTTCCTAAAACAACATTTTCGAGTGAATTCAATCAAGCATAATCCTATTTTGCTACAACGAAAATATAATAAATAAATAAGATAAAAAATCAATAAAACGAGAAAACAAAAAGAGGTATTTATTTGAAAAAAAACGAACAAGTAAAAGAGGATATATTGTTCCAGGGACAGAGAAGCCAATAAAAGACATTGATCGTGTTTGAAGTATATGATAAAAACAGAATGAAATAAAATAGAAAAGAAAACCATGGGCCAAGGATGGATTGTGCCTCTTCTAATAGATTTTTGATCTAAAAGTTCCTTTTTTATCTTTTAGATGTCATGAGATAGAATTACCTAAATATTTACGGTCTCTTGTTTCCTTAATCTTTTAGAAGTTGTGAGCCAACAATTTAACGTAATGCAGTGACTGAATAGATCATTCCTAAAGACTCGGGGGGTAAATGGGCATTAAACAAACCTCAGGGGGGCAACTGGAAACCGAGTAAGAATTTTTTTATAATGAGTTAGATATGTCAAAGAGAGCTTTTTAGACCTTTATACACAAGGATCTTGAAGAAGATGACCCAAAATTCTGAAGCACGGAAGACAATTTAAATCATCTAACCTGCAATGCTATTTGTTGCTGAGCGTGCAATAACACACTCTCTTGCTCAGGTTTAGGTTGTGTTGTACCCTGGTTAGCTCGCCTAACCGTAAGAGTTTTATCACCCATCTTAATACCATTAAGAGCTGCACAAGCAATATCCGTAACTGATAAATCCTGATAGACGCAAAATGCATAGCCTTTGGAATTTCCTGTTTCTCTATCTTTCACCAGATCAAAACCTCGCAAGGGACCAAAAGACTCTAGCAACTCCCTGATCTGTGCTTCAGTGAAATAATATGGTAAACCGCCCACAAATATACGGTCAGGTCCCTCAAGTCCACCAGCAGAACCTGGTGATAACCCAACAGCTGCAAGGTTCAAACTTGGATTAGGTTGGCTCGGGCCAAGAGTAGCAGCCAGTGAGGGGTTGTAATCACTAGGTCTTCTGACTTTAACTGGTGCTCCCTGCACAAAAAAGTAAAATATCTAATGAAATAACGTAGCCACAATGTAAATAAATGTTATCCATGCAAGCAATAAAAGTTGTATATGAAACAACAAACACCAACATAAAATTGTTGGTTTTCGAGGGGGGGGGCGCAGAAACAAGGAAGAACAATGATAAGCAGAATTTTTTTTAAAATAGAGAACAGAGGAAAAAAATAACTTTGGGAAACTGGTGCTGATGGAATAGGGTACATCTTAAGAAAGCAATATGCCGGGATTAGGAAAAGATCTGGATCTCCTAATTTTAGTAAGAAGCAGAATAAATGAATTTAAAATTCAGTAAGCTCGGGGTGCTCAAAACCCAAGAAATGTTAATATACCTCAAATATAATCCCATCTAAGGCCATAGCATTACTAGCCTCTTCAACAGATCTCATCTCCACAAAAGCAAATTTCTTCTCATGGTTAATATAAACATTCACAACAGCGTCTCCTGAAATCAGATGGAAATAGTTTAAAGCCTTTGAATCGAGTCAGTTGTGTCCTGACAGAACAAATATAAGAGTTTTGACTAACCTGGACCGGCAGTGTTTCCTCCTATTGCAGACATAACGTGACTAAAGAAGGTTGCCACAGACTGCACAACCAGGAATGAAAGAGCCAGAGAGAAAAAAGCATAAGTAAGTGAAGGATATATAGAACAAAACACCAAGTAGAAGCTGGTTTATGCAACAAAAAGGGAAGAAGTGAAAGTAAGCTTGAATCCATACTGCAACAATTAAAATGGCACACAATTTATTCAACTACACGTGTTAGTCAATTCGCTTAAAAATTTACAAGGAAAAAAAAGGTTCTATTTCATCGAACGTGCATCGTCTTCAAATAATGAAATTGAGAAAAGATCAAAATGACAAAACCAAATATTCAACATTAGATATTATTGATGAATACATCACAGCATTTAAACCTTGCAGAAATTCCAATCAATTCGAGAAAAATGACAAAGCTAGCAGGATGGAGATTACTTGTTCATTGGCAGTGGGAGAAAGTCCACCAACATAGACTCGTCGAGCATGTCTAGTAGCCTGAAAGTACAACAATTAAAATAAGATATTAACTAAATAGTGGATAAATTATATTTTTGAGACACATAACAAAAAATCAAAACAATCCAATAAAATAAATAGTGCTATTTAACAACACTGATGTTCAACACCGGTCTAAGTAACAGCACTAGTGGCATTAAATTACGGGTTCATTTAAATACAAGAAATTATGGCCCATTTAATAGGACATATGACATGCTAACACCTATACCGATGTTCAACACCAATGGTGTTAGATAACATTATTTTAAAATAAATCAACCTGCTGAGTCATCGCCTGAACTGGCATAACAGGGAGAGCTCCAAACTGCCATGAAGCCAAGGTTAATTTCCAAACAAGACAATAAAGCCAGCACAAAAATAACAGTGAGCAAGGTAGAAAACCTGTCCTGATGCCATAGGAAACATGTTTGGAAACATTCCAGGAATGGTTGGTGTAGTCCCAGGCATCTGACCTGCCATGACAAAGTAAAGTTACATCCACAAAATAAAAGTTGAGCACACATCTTAATTTTCACTAATCTACTGAGATTTAACATTTACAAATAGTTATCTTTACATGACCGTTCATATTTTAGGGAAACCTATCATCTAGCAATTAGATTAAAGCTGAACCATAAAGATAAAATGGAAAAAGTAGAATGTTCAGTTATTAGAGAAACGTTTGAAAGAACTACCAAACATGCAATTCCCGACTGAGGATGGAAAAGACCTGTATTGTTCTTCCTTGTACATAAAAGCTACAGAAGTCGGCTCAGGCCCATTGTCAGCACAGTGGGGCAACTAGCCCAATATTGCCTTCTTAGAACATAACACATGACATACAAAACAAACAAACAAACACCAAACACAAGAAGAAACCAAAAACCCTCTTCAGTTACAGAATTATTTAACTGAGTAAATATAAAAGAAACATGAACAGCCAATCTAGCGACCAGAACTCGTATTGTGCTACGTGCAAATGAGAACCAGTACGCTTACCAAAATGAAACCAAGCATTTTGATATGAACTTTCCACGCTATGTCAAGACAAAAAGATAACAGTTATCATAAGATAGAATTGCAAAATAGCAATGTTATACCT
The DNA here is from genome assembly GCA_903798255.1 of Fraxinus quadrangulata. Taxonomy (NCBI): domain Eukaryota; kingdom Viridiplantae; phylum Streptophyta; class Magnoliopsida; order Lamiales; family Oleaceae; genus Fraxinus; species Fraxinus quadrangulata. The sequence goes on along the minus strand of CAIGRB010090587.1, from coordinate 16,910 downwards.
GCGGCAGTGGCGAAAGCAGCGGCTGCATTAGGAATCATTGCAGCAGGAGGTGCCATATCAAAACCGCTGATCCTTTTGCTGAAAAAGATTCAACATTAACATCAAGAAGCAGCTGAAACATACAAAAGTTATTGAATTGGTAACATAAGTGATAAGTGAAACAGAAGAGGACGGTGAATTAATAGAAAAGTAATATAATGATTATGAGATTTCATTGTTCATTAAACAACTGGCAACTTGTACTTGCAAGTAATGACCGCAAAACCACGAGAGAATCTGAAATGGTTAACTGAACATCTAGTAATAAACGATAATTATACCCAAATCATTTCCTCTGAACCCTGGTATATGAAACCAATCTGACAAATGTTTTTTCTTACAAACCAAGTTTGCATTAGTCTTTCTTGCTTCACCTGGATGGTGATTCGCAAAACCAGTGTAGTAAAAGACTATTCCAAAATGGACGTAGAACTATAGAGATCACGAGCTAATTAAGCCCCTGTTTGGTAAAAAAAAAAAAATTGATGAAATTTGTGGTTGAAAAAAGTTGTGGGTCCATGAAATGTATGGTTGAAAATGAGTTCGATGAAAAATGAGTTTTAAAAAAAAAGGGAAGTGAATAGGGGCTTAATAAATGCTTCTTATAGAAATAAAATACAATCTAATAAAGCTATTGAGGATCCAAAGAAATGGCACCAAAGAAGAGCAATCATGATTGACAATAAATCAGTTAGGTCTCAAGAAGATATTACCCCTACAAGCCTAAAGCAATGTCCATACAAATTTCCATTACCATTCCTTCCAGATTTAATCATATTTGATATTCATTTAGAGATGCCTTCTAAGAATATTTTTATTTTTATTTTTGAGAAACTCTCAATATACAACCTAGAAATAATAAAGTAAAACTAAGCACTCATAGTCCTTCAATGTGCATCTGCAAAACAAAGTAAAATATCTCCAACATTAAGCCTTCTAATCGAAGATCCATAGGCTTACAGCAAAATGTAAGGGATTCTCTATACAACCTACCTTTTGGAGCGTGAACGAGATCGAGACTTAGATCTGTGCTCAGATCTAGCCCTTGAACGAGATCTGTGTTCATCATCTCTGTCTCTGTCAGATCTGTGCTCAGATCTAGCCCGTGAACGAGATCTGTGTTCATCATCTCTGTCTCTGTCATAATCTCTCTTCCTGCAACCATATTATCATTTAATTAGATATACATCACCGAAAAACTCAACATAAAGCTCAGGTTTTAGCAAGATGGACATAGAGCATTAAGATGCAGCAGCAAAGAAGATATAATCACTAGAACTCAAAAATGGCCTTTTTAAATATTTTTCAGACTTGAAAGTGCACAAATCAACATTTGACCAGTGATCTATTCCTTACAGAATTTAATAGGGATTAAGTCCTATCAAATATTTTTCAGACTTAAAAAGTACCCAAATCAACATATGACCAATGATCTATTCCCTACTGAATTTCATAGGGATCAAGAACATACTCCTGAAATATCGAGTTAAGAATTATGTCATTAGATAAAGACCTGTGAAACCAAAGAACTTAAGAACCGCTGAATAAAATATATCAGAATATTCTAGTTTCCTCACCTGTCATGATCTCGCCTCCTATAATAATCATCATCATCCCGATCTCCAGTCCTCTCTCTCTCCCTTCTTTCACTTCGGTCCCTGTGGCGGTCTCTGTGGTGACGATCCTGATCCCTGTCTCTGCCCCTGTCCTTGTTCCTATCCCTGTCCCTGTCCCTGTCCCTGTCCCTGTCTTTGTCCCTGCCCCTGCCCCTGTCCTTGTCCCTGTCCAGATCTTTATCGCACCCTTTCTCCCTTTCCTTTTCCTTGTTTCTAGAAGACTCACGCTCTCTATCTTTCTCTGAGTCCAGACTAACATTCTGAAAATATATAATAATAGCAATAATTTAGCAACCACGTGAACTAACAGAAAGTGGCATTAAGAACAGCAAGGTAATCGTTAATTCTGCACGTGCTATCTTCGAATCAGTCACTAATTACAAGTACTAAACAAGAAAAAATTGAAACATAAAACACATTTCCCAGAAAAACCATAATTGACTAAACCAGGACAGTCATTTAAATTTTAATAACTAAAATCACTAACTTGTAACAACCTCAATCTATTCTACTCATAATTCAACTTCTTTACGCAAATTTGTACTTCACAAGCAGAAACTCCAATCCAAATAAAACCAATTGAAACGACTAGAAAATGCAAAAAAAAAAAAAAAAATTCACAGCAAAGCGACAGGCTCTGAAAATACAAATCCACTTAAAATCCGACCAAGCAAGCTCAATAAGTATACACAATATATAATATAGAACTATCAGCACACAAACATGCATACACACATATATACATATAGATAACCGTATGCTAGAGCGAAACCTGAGACTTGGAGTCGCTGTAATCCTCGGCACCCACGTGACTAGTGGTTCGCGGCTTAGAGGAAGAGCCATAGTTGTCTAGATCTTCTCCGTTGGTCTCGTACCTTCCTTCGTAGTCCGTCATCCTTGTGAATTAGGGTTTCTTTTCTGTGTTGAAGTTTTTATTCGAATTTCTTGTTTTGTACAGTGTTCCGGTAGGGTTGGAAACCCAAAATTGGTCGATTTTTGAATGACCGTCTTGCCCCTAAAATAAAGAAGCCCAATTTCTTATTGTCGAACGTGATTTTGATCTCATTTCAATAACATATTTTTTTAATAAAATAATATTATACATAAATAAATAAAAAATCTTATTTTTTAATCACAAATTTTCCTTCATAATACTATTATAAAAAAATTAGGCTCAAACAAGTCCTAAAATTCATCTTTCTCTATCTAATAATCAATCACATTTTTCAATAAAATAATTTACACGTAAATTTAAAAAAAATTCCTTCTTTTTCAACCATACATTTTCAAAAAAAAATATTATTCTTTTCATTAAAATGTGAAATAATGGAGCACAAATAGCGACTAAATTTCAATTCAAATCGATTCAATCTAGCTATCGAACCAAATCAAACTATGCCCATGTTTGACAAACATTTTCTAAAAATATATTCTTTCAAAATTCATTTTCAATCATATATTTTTCAATAAAATAATATTTTACATCATATTAATAACTTTTCCTTACTTTTTAACCACATGTTTTTCATCATATCACTATTTAAAATACATTCTTTTCTCAATAATATCCGTCTAACACACCCTAAGTGAGCTTGAACATTTGTAAGGGATAAAAACCTTACCTACCTATTTTTGGTTAAAAAAATTATTTGCTTATATATAAATTGTTTTACTTATGCAGTACGTATTAATAATATATATCATGCTTGAGCCCATTTTTCAGAGAATATGTGATTAAAAATAAAGAAAAAAATTTGACTTTGCTCATAATATTATTTTATTGAAGGATGTGTTGTTGAAAATAAAAATAAAAATGTATTTTTGAAATAACGAGAACCAAACAAGAGCATAATGTAAATGGTAAAAGATCAATTTTTCTAACATAATCATATATATATCCGATAATTACCAATAAGCAATTACATCAAAATAAAAAACAAGGATATAGTCTAATTTGAAGTTTACAATAAACAATTATTCTTCATGCTTTCTTTTCTTTTGATTTTGGAGTTTCGATTAAAAAAAATTGTAGACGGTAAATAAATTATTTAAAATATATATATATACACACACACTTTAACAGTTAAAATTAATCAAAACGGATCGACTAAAACTGACCCGACTTAATTTAGTTTAGTCGATTTTTTTGCCCACCCCTACTGACGAGTGGAAAATTTTTATAGAGTTTCTCGCTTCGCTTCACCTATTATAGAATAACGCTATATAAGTATCAGTGGCGGGCTTCAGGTCAGAACTTTGCTTCTTGGGATGGTGACGTCATGATTATCTACTTTTTGAAAAAGTTAAAAATTATTGAGAAATGCACTAGCCTAGTAACATAGTTTTTCTATTGTTCAAGCTCATTAGCTCAATTCCCAAATCACTCTAAAAAAGATAATAACAAATACAATTGGGGGCGGTAAATGGAGATGGAGACTGTTCCCGCCCCACTTCCACGGCGATCGAGATGGGACTAGGCGGGAAAATTCGAAACAGGATAAGACGTCTCGTTTTGCACATTGACTCATCATGTTGTCATCCCTATTGATAATAAACATTATAAACTCATGTGTTCGGTTGTTCGCCTCTTTTCTTAAAAATCAATTTTTTTCTAAAAGCTCATTTTCAACCCCACTTATCATGGGATTCATAATTTTTTTTTCGACATATATTTTATTGACTTTTATTAAAATATACTGAAAATTGAATTTTATCAAAACTATAAATAGGTGCCAAATATGTGTCGTGTGAACGATGAAAAATAGGCGGGGAATGTGTGGCGTTAAACATTAGGGGTCGTCTTGCATGGCTTTTGAAAAATTAAGTCAAGTTTTTGATATTCAAAAGAATGCTTCAAAAGAATGCAAAAGTAATGTCAAATGGGACCTTATTGATCATCCTAATTTTTATTTTACATCTTTTTTGTATGTAAATTATTTAAATCAATTCAAATACAATTTATATAATTTAAGTAGTAGATTGTTGAAATAAGTAATTTATTAAGAGTCTGTTTGATTCAAAGATGGAATTTGGGTGAAAGAAAACGAATTGTAGGGAATTGAATTGTCTAAAATTTGTTTTACTGAGATTTGTCAATTAATTGTGTTTGATTTGTATAATTTTCCACCTGAAAAATGTGGAAATTTTCTATCTTTTGGTATTCGTTTGAGCTTTGTTTTTCTTGAAAATTGTCAGTTAAAGGAATAAAATTTATTACAATTAGAGATATAATTTGTTTGGATTGTCACAAAAAAAATTGAAATTTTTTTTTGTGCGTTTGACTTTGTTTTAAATGAAAATTGTCAATTAAAAGGATAATTTTTTTTATATAATTGGGGATAGAATTTGTTTCTATTGCACAAAAAAAAAAAAAAGATGGAAAACCAAAAACCACCTAAAAGGTGGGAATTGAAATTCAACTAAAACCAAGAAAGGGGGTCACGTGATGGCAAATGTAGAAAACCAATTATTGAAGAAAAAAGTGACATCAAACATGACAAAAGTGAGAAATTGAATTGCAATTTCATTTTCCATGAAAAAAGGCCTATCAAACATATGTATTAAGCCTATATTTGGACTACATCTTATTTAAAATACATTTTTCTCTTTCTTGTTTTCAATAACATATTTTTCAATAAAATAATATTATACGTAAACTTAAAAATATTCTTTTTCTTTTAACTACTAGTGAAGGAAACGTGCATTGCACGTTAGTTGATTAGTGTTAAAAATAAGTATTTGTAAATTTGGTTAATGTAATTTTTAAATGTATTGCGCACTTTTAAAATATACAAGATATAAATGATTTTGATTTGAAATTCATTTTGGTTGACAATTTTGTTGATCTGATCATGCATGAAGAAATTAGTTTAATTCAGAACTTTATTCATGACAGTAGTACTCTAGAAAATCAGTATCTACAGAAAAATAGAAGTGACGAAAAAGAAAAATAACATTGGAAGTCCTCGTAACACGGAAAAAGATTAGCAGAACAATTAATTCAAAAAGTCATGTATTTCTAACTTAGGGAAAATTGATGCTAAGACATAAATTCGAGTATCATTATTATCAATCAAGTTTTTTCCTAATTTAGTACAAGGAAAACTAAAGCTTCACATCAAGCAGATGTGCAATTTACTTGCACAAGACCAAGTTGCCTTATAAAGAGAAATGTAAACCTTATTAAAACTTATAAATAAACGTACTACATAAATCCATAATTAAAAACTTGGATAGTTCTATTGGAGGAACTTACCCAAGATAGAGTGCTCCCTGTAGTGAATTAGAACCACAAATTCAATATTGACAAAATCAGAATCACTAAAATTATGGCAAACTAAACAAAATTATAATAAAATAAAAAATCGAAGTATCTGAAGTAAATGAATAATTGAGAGAGAGAAGTAACATATTGCAAACCCGTTAGATGTAAACACGAATTAACACAAATAAACAGTCAAAAATAGCAAAAAATTGTATTTCACCCAATTGCTTATTCAATGTTGAATTTCATTTTTATTACTCTGTATCCCATATATGCAATTATGATTTTATTGATTAAAACTTTTGACAAACTGTGTAAATCGAATATACAAACACACTAACAAATGAATTGCACCTTAAGAAAACAAAATATTTTCTTATTTTATGAACAACAAAAAAATCTTAAATATTAAAAGAACAAATAACCTACTAGGCAGCAGTCCCTTAATGGGCTAGGCTACAAAATAAAATAAATAAAAAACTAAAAACAATCAACTAAAAACATTAAGTTCCGTTTTGACTTAGCAAACGAATTGAAACGTCCAAAATCCCTCATACGTTACTGCGATGCAGTGAGTTCAATAGGAATCGTCGCGAGCTTTTCGGAATGGGGTCATGGGCCCAAAACATATACTATATGCAAAAATTACATTATTTTCTTCGAACGAATTCAAACGTTCCAAATACACAATCACTATTTAGTTCACATTACCTTTCAATGGCTTACTTTCTTTTTTTACTAATGAATTGAAACATTATTTAAAAAAAATGCATGCAGCGTGTTTTCGCACAGGACACGTGTGTCTCCGTGTGTGCAGAGACACCGAGTTGTTAGCACGAAAAAAATGAAAAAAAAACTGACTGTAAAAAAAATAAAAAATAAAAAAAATGACTGTAAAAAAAAATTAAGACTCGACACACAGACACGGTGTGTCTCTGCGTAGTGCGGAGACACGGGACACCTATGCGGAGACAGGGAGCAATAAAGAGTCTTAAAATATATTTTTTTAGTCAGTTTTTTTTTTTTCTAACAATATGCCGAAATTTGCGCACGAGTCTCCTGATTGTGCGGAGACACGGACACTTTGGATCGCGATAAACCTCTTGATCCGATGTTAACATTAAAGATGTGGCCATGAAATTTGTGTGTGTTAATACTATCCATTGCTAGTTCCAGTAGTCCACGATGAATACAATAGGGCTGCAACATCAGTTTGTTACAAACTGGTAGCAATGGTAGTAACTCAAGATAAATTCAATGATTCAATCAACTCTGAGAAATACAATATTGGAATGTTTGGATTGACTGTAAAATGAACTGAAGTTTTGGGACTAAGAATAATACAGAGTAGATTCAAATGCACGATTTTATGATAGAGTTCACGAGTTGTGATGATAAGTTTTAGGTTTTAGTCATCGGCCTGTTTTGTGACCTCCCTTGCGGTGTACTGTGGGTTGGCAGGGGTGGCAATAGCATAATGCTCACAACGGCGAGGAAAGATACATGGAAAATGATTGAGTTCTGGGAGAATTTTTTATTTTTTTCACCATGTCTCCGCACAATTCGGGAGAATATGTAACAAAGTTTTCATTCAATTGTTCAAGCTAATTAATAATATAATAGTTTGCAATCAAATTTGGCTCAATTCAAAATGTCCATTCTTCCAATTCTCCTTCTTCCCTTGAAATTATCCATTCTGATCTTCAGAAAAGCACGTTTAGGGTCCCTTCTCCAGATATTTGATATCTTTCTCTTCGAATAAGATCTCAATTCTAGCGATGGTTTCCACATGACCTAATCAATTTGATCAGACACTCGTCATCTATTTTCATTGTCCAAATCTTTGACAACACGAAAAATCATTGTTCAACTCTTGACAACATGAAAAAATCAAAAGCTAATACTACTGATTTTGAGACTGTCGTTCAAAAAAAAAAGATCATACTCAGCAAAAAATTTGCATTCTTTTAGAGAAATCGTTTTGCTTACATATAGGTTAAGTATTTAGGTCTCATCAAGGGGCTTTGTAACCATTGTACCATCCATAGGATCCCACCTTCAGTAGTCATCAACTATATAAAAACTAAAAATGCAGTCATTTTCAACCAACATTAGCCCAAATTGTCTTCACCTAATTATAATACGTCTGAGTAAATGAAGAAAAACAAAAGTAAAGCTGAATGGAAATAAGAAAAATATCACCTTACAACAAGTGCAGAAAATAATGGTACAAGTCTTTTAAGAAAAGCCAAAGATATAATCGAACAAAATATGATATTTAGCAAAATAAGATCGCTCTTATTATAGGTACAGACACTGATAATCCAAATTGAACACATCAACAAAAATTTGTAAAAAGTTGGGAAAAGAAAAACATAGAAGAAAACAGTACTTTGTGTAGAAGCTCACTATTTGGACCCAAAAACAAAATGATGAATGGAAATATTCTTCCTCCAATTTCGTGGTATTTTTCTTCCAAACAAATAAGTGCATAAACAAAAAAAGAAAACCAATAGAACACGAATCTCTATCACTTACAGATAGCATAACGAGATAAGGAAAATAATTAACAGCAATATAATAGCAAGGGTACGACCTACTTCTCTTCTTGTACAGTCATTCGGAAGCCCATCAACAATGAGAATGTTGCCAATTGTACTGCAAATATTGCAAATTGTACTAAAGAAAACTCACGCAATCCCTCTTCATCTTTCCTTATTTTTCCACTGGTTGAAGAAGAAGTTGTTAAACAATCAAATAAAATATTTAGCCTGCTAATGCAATAAAATCAAATTTCACAACCATACATATACTATTAAACACAAGAAATAAGGTATTTCCATTTTTTCCAGCAACGTTAACACATTTGATGCACTATTAAACATATACATTTTATAGACAGATAAATCTAAAGAGATTAAGAAAAATGATCTAAGTAGCTAAATTTGTAGAGAACTCCTTTCGCAGGCTTTGAAATCAAGTCAAGAAGTATTCCATCCTCAATTCAAATTACTCGTACATAAAAAAAAAAAATTCATCTCGAAATTTCTCCCCTTAGTTTCAATTACTTTTTGACAAGACTACCATGCATCAACAATATAACCAAACTACTGCAGCATTGAATCTTGATTTTGAAAAATAGCAAGTACAGAAATAAGAACAATTAATCAATAAAACTACTAAATCAAGTAAGGTACATATATAGTCGAAGTAATGCAAAAATTTATACAGGACAAAAGGAGCAAAGTTTCAGTAGGTGTTGACTGTCTGGAAATCAGATAGTTAAATCTTGCATATCGGTGTAAAATAGAACATCTAAAGAAATTATGAGTCAATTCCCATTAGTCAATTTAACGAAATGATTTAACTACCTCAAAAAAGTACCACCAAAACCATTACGAACTCGTAACTCCTATAAGATTGAAAATTCAAATTAGCAGAAATTATGTGAACAATACACTTTATGTAGCTAGTAACCAATTATAAGGAAATTGACTTACAATTAGTTTAGAATGTCAGCAAAAAAAAATATTGTTATTGGTAGCAATGTCAAAAAATGACTTAAAAAAAATATTGAACAAACATCGTTATTATAATAATATTAAAAAAAATTCTGTGTGCAGACGGAGGTCCTCCGTGCGCGCATGGAGGTACACGAATGTGCCTCCGTGTGCACATGGAGGCACCTCCGTGTGCGTCTGTGCATGCACGGATGATATATATATATAGACACACGCACATACATACAATGCTATCAAAAAAAAATTTTCAACTAATGCAAATTTATTTTATTGCATTGATATTGATATGGAAACAATGAAACAAACAACAAACATATCCACCATACCCAGAATCATAGCAAAAAATTGTCATCTCAATCTCAGACCTTAGACAATGAAAACTTTGAACCCTGCAAAAACAAGGTCTTGGGATGGTCAAACGAAAATTTCTTGACAAAATTAGAGCACAGAGAACAACGTAGGGAGAAAAAAATTCAACAAATAGAAGAATTACAATTGGCGAATGGAATGGAGTATGGTTGGTTGAGTGGAAAAATTGAGAAAGAATAAAGACGGAGTGGTGTGTCAGGGAAAGACGAAAAAAAAAAAAAGAAGATTTTTGACGACGATAGGAAATCGCGACATGTGTCTGCCTCTACTTTGCCTCTTTTAATATATAGTGACATATTTTTCAAAAAATTACCATTCCAAAATACATTTTCGCCCAAAACTTGATTTTAAGGGAGTCCAAAGGCTAATTGTAAATTAATAATAATGAATGAGTTAAGCGCTAATAACATCTCCAATAGAATATTTAAATACAAGATACACTTTATTTTAGAGACTCAATACTTAATAATAAGTTTAAAAGGACTTTCTATTTTAAAGGATCAAACCATCTGCTCTACACCAAAAAATTTCCAAGTTATGCCCCCGTTTGGCCCCTCCATTATGTGAGAATTATAATTTTTGGAATAGTATTTTTTGGAGAATGTGTGGTTGAAAAAAAAAAAGGAAAATATTTTTGATTTATGTGTAATATTATTTTATGAAAAATTGTGTGGTTGAAAATAAAAGAGAGATGAATAATTTTTTGGGATAATGAGAGTCAAACGAGGGCTATATTTGAATTGAATAGCAACTGGCATACAAAAAAAGTTATATTAAATAAAAGGTTATGAGAATTCAATTAATATTTTTTGAAAAAGGCAAAAATGAAGAGTTAAAATAAACAGCATTGCATGAATATATAAAAAACTTACTCTCCATTATACATATGATGCTCTAGAGCATCTCAATGGAAATGTGAATTGCACCATTGTCTAAAATGCTTACATGAAAAGTAAGGCTGTGGTGGATGTCTTGCACATCATCCATGACATCCTCTAATTTGTTTTATAATTATTTTCATATTTTTCTATATCCTCTGTCTTGTACATATGGTCTATAATTAGTTCATTTGCATCCCATTGGGGATACTCTCCTTCATGGTTCCATATTGCTCGAGCCTATTTCTAAAACTATTCAAATTTAGCCATGTTTGAATGATTTGAGAATAAATTTTGAAAAAAAAGTATTTTTTAAAAAAATTAAGATTGAAAAATAAGAAAATTTTTTTGAATTTATTTATAAAATTATTTCATTAAAAGAATGTATAATTAAAAAATAGAACAATGCTATGAGTACATAGTTATGTCCATAATGGCCACATGTTTAGCCCCGGCACCCCTCCAATAGGGGCATGTACATAGCATTATCTTAAAAAAAAAAAATTCTGCAAACTTACAATAGTTCACATTTATGTACGGAATTTTTTTTTTTTTTTAACAAACTTACAATAGTTCACATTTATGTACGGAACACTTGACCCACCCAGAAAAGCTCGGCACGAGAACCGGCTCATGCGAGGTTCCGTCTGAACTGTCGGGCTAAATCAATTCTTGTGCATGTGCAGACATTTAACCGCATGCCCGTGAAAATTTAAAATTTAAATTTTTGAAAAACTATAGAGAGATTGGAGCTTCCTCTTTCAATGCTGGTTTGATCCTGCCTCGAATTCTAGGCAGGTTCAAACGTGCCTTTATTAATTGAGAGAAAGAGTGGAATGCTCTCTCATACTCTCACTAATTCAAGACAAGTGCTGCACCTCTCTCTCTCTCTCTCTCTCTCTCTCTCTCTCTCTATAAATCTTTTTTGAATAATTTTACTTGTATGTAATAGTATATATAAAGATGAGGTGTCAAAAGAATAATGGAGATTTTTTTTTTAACCTGATCGAAGAAATTTAGAACCAATCATTTTTCTCCACGTCAAGTGTAAGTAAACCATTATGTATATATAGTACAACAGTCTTTTCTTACACACACCTTTATTTAGCTCAAATTTTCAAGACCTTTCTAATGGATATGTTATCTTGGCTATAATCCAACTACTCAAAATAAAACATTTAACGATGGCAAAATTTTCCGCTCTCAACCTATCGTGTATATTTATCCCGTCTTGAATGGTAAATGATATGGAGACGAAAAATATGGTCATTGTCTCGTATTCCTTGAACTTGCCTTGTATTTTTTATTTTGTTTGTCCAAACTTCATTTAATTGGGCAATCGACAAATGGTAGTAAAAACTAGGGTTGGAAGGGTATAATTGTCACTCCCTACTAATTATATTATTTACAATGCTCTCATTTAAATGATACTTTACAATATATCTGTCTTTTTATATGCATATCAAATTCTATGCATTGTCACGTTAACAAAATATAGATTTATAATTACATCCATCGTATGATAACTTATCTATTTATAAAAACCTTTGTGAAATTTTATTATGTAAAAATTCGTACATTTCATATTATGACATTACTTTTTTTCATTTTTATCTCGCACAAGTATACAACTTCATATGTTCAAATCGTAAATCCAGATATTTTAAGTTTCTCTATTAAATTCAATTTTACAGGGATCGCGTCTAGAAATTTTAGGTTTCTCTAGTAAATTCAATTTTAGTATGATCACATAATTTTATTTGACAAATCATTACTTCGATCGATATGTTTCCACAAATTTATTTTGATTACTCGCTATTCATAAGATGATGCAATACATCATGCGGAAACGTGTTGTCGACGCTTTTTCTTTTCGATTCTATTTCTTTCTCCATAATAACATAACTTATTGAAATGTTTCAATTTTCAACATATCATGTACATGAACCTTTTACGGGTTTTATAATTTGTCATAACAAAATACTCATCAAGAGTATGCACCTCCTCAATTGGACCATCTTTATTAATTGTTCCATTTTTGTTTGTAGATTTTTTTATATTAGAATTGAATATCATCACACTTCAAACGTTCCATAGATATATCGAATATAATTCTAAGGAATTATCCTCTTTGGACATCAATTCGTGTTGGAGCATTTAAAATGGTGCGTGAGATATTATTCATCTATTTGCTTAGTGAATGCATTTAGCCCCTGTTTGGAGCCCATTTTGTGGGGAAAAATGAATTTTTGTACTGTTGGGCTCCAATTTCCAACCACAATTTTTGACTTTTATCTCACATTGGTGGGACCTACCTCTAAAATTAACGGTCAAAAATTCCATTTTTTGGACATGAAAATGGGCTCCAAACAGATCCTTTAAGTAAATTATCACTCGAATTTTTTATTTGAATTATCTTTTGCAAGAATTTATATAATGATGTATTTGTACATTATTACCAACTTCTTAATTCCTCTCCTAATACTGAGAGAATTGTCCGGTCCAATTGACAATCAACAAACCGCTTCAATAAGTATTACCCGTTGGGGCTTGAGATATTATATAAGAGTTCTAAGCATTCTTTACTTTCCATCTCATTGTATTGCGGTAGATTAATATTACATTTACTACACTATGAAAATAATTAGATGAAAACAATTAGGCTTTGATCATAAGCCAATTATAACATGGAGAACTATGATACTAGTATGATATGTAATAGCTCTCTCTAAATAAAAATGTGAATTACTTTGTTCTCCATTAAATTAATTGAACGCATTCAACAAATAATAATGTTAAATCATTTATCGACATCTCAACTAACATGTATCAAAATATTAAGATTTAGATACACTATTTTCATTGTATAATTTGAAAAATTAAGCTCAAATTTTAAAATTTGGACAGTAATTTCACAAACTTTAAGTTGCGAACACCATGCAATCATTTAGTATATATGTTAAATCAATTATATGCAAATAATATCTAAATGATCAACATAGAGGATGATAGGCCCCATTTATTGCCTTGATTAATTTTTAGAAATAAAGAGTATTCAGTCTATATTTCAACTAGTGATGTTTAATTATCAATTTCGATTAAAAAAAAAAAAATATATAAGAGTTCATTGAATTGAAGAATCTTCTGGATTTTCATTAAATATCCATTTGAATTTTTAATTTCGCATAATTATTGATCTAGTAATGGTCTAACTGGTTAAACCAAACAATAAAATCAAATTGAACTTCTGGTTTAATATAGTGTTTGTTTCAATTGTACCACACAATTAAAAAACCCAGCATGTTTCTTCAAGAATACAAATATGTATTATTTTTACTTCTTCTTGGGTAACATATCAATATATTCTTTTAAAATATTAAAAATTATAATATGTGCTCTTCAAGAGTAATAACATATTATTTTAATACAAGAATTTTTCTTTATGAGTAAAAACATAATTTACGTTAAATTATATTTAGTTATACTATTTATAAGCAAGTAAAATCTAACTAAAATATTTGTGAGCATTAGTGTACTAATTCAGGAAAAACAATCTAACTAGAATATATAGATCTACTATTACTTATAACGCTGTGATATTTCGGGAGCAACGACGGACTATTTGTATTAGATAGATCTACGATTAATAAACTTTTTAAATATTAATTATAATGTTGTGCTACATCAAGAATAACAATATGATAAAATATCAATTTATAATTTATCATAAAAAATCTAAAAATATTTAATCAGGATAAAAATATTAATTACATATAAAAAGGATGTGAATTTATGACCTTGTTTGATTTTCATTTTTTTCAAAACAAATTTTTCTATTTCTTTTTTTTTAATCACACATTTTTCAATATAATAATAGTACACACAATCCAAAAACATTTCTTCATTTTTAATCACACAGTTTCTATTGATCTACAATTCTAAAATGCATTTTAGAAAGAAAAAAAAATGAGGCTCAAATATGCCCATATTTAAAAAATGATTACCGTACATTAGTTAAAGTCATTATGCATACGTAAAAAAATTACCAATCACTACGATCTTTTTTTTTTATATGCAGATTAAAAAAAATAAAAAAATCATTAAGCGGACGCGAAGAATCAATCATGCACACATTTTCACACACAACCATTATGCAAGTTTAAAATGAATTGTTATCAATCGTGAATTGATTTTTGAAGAAGCAAAAATAGCAATGTCAAAAAATCTTGACGGCCCAAGCTTGGTCTGAAAAAGTTCGAGCTGGGCTGGCTAATGGCTCGGTGGCATTGAGCCCGAGCTAGCCCGGGCTCGTCACTGGCCCGTATCACGGGCCGAGCCAAGCCGAGCCTTTTATTTTTATTTTTTTAAGTTTAGATGTATTTTCATATATATTAATATTTAGTTATTATTTATAGTATGTATAAATTGCACAAATTTTAAAT